>CM019149.1:93900169-94174074 GCA_009733165.1 Naja naja | reverse complement strand
ATTTATTTATTTATTTATTTATTTATTAATTTCGCTTATATGCCGCCTCTCCAAAAGGACTCAAGCGCTTACAAAATAAAAGCACAACAATAAATTAGTTAAAACCAGATTAAACAATCGTCAATTAACACTAAAATAGCAGAGATAAAACTCTAAAAGACCACCCAACCCCAGGGTCACAGCCCGGATTGGTTAAACAACCAGGTCTTCAGGTCAGCGACGAAAGGAGGTCAGGGGCCAGGCGGCTCCAGGGAAGTTGATTCCACAGGTCAGGGGCCGCAACAGTAGGCCCGCCGTGGGGACCGCCAGCCGGCACTGTCCGGCTGATGGACCCCAAGGAGCCCCTGTCTGTGGGACCGCACAAGGCGTGTTGGTGTTCAATGTCGGCAGCAGTCGCTCCTTTAAATAATAGGGACCCATGTCGGAAGGACTTTGTATGTTAAAGATAGAACTTGAACTCACCCGAGCGAACCGCAACCAATGCAAGCCACGAGGAGGGGGCAACATGGGAGAACCGGGGAACTCCCATCACCACCAAGGCCGCGCCGGATTCTGCACCAGTTGCAATCTCCGGATGGTGCAAGGGCAGTCCTAAATAGAGAGCGCAGTAGTCGAAGTGCACAGGTAACAAGGGCATGAGTGATCTGACGAGGGGATCAGCGCGTCCAGAAACGGGCGGCTGGCGAACCAGCCGGATCTGGGCAAAGCCCCCTGGTGACGGCTCCCACCTGCTCCTCCAACCGAGCGTGCATCCAGGAGGACCCCCAGATTCCTAGCTCCTATCCACAGGGGCAGCACTACCCCCTATGGTCAACGATGGATATTCCAAACTAGACCGTGATGCCGGTATGTACAGCCACTCAGTCTTGGCCGGTTGAGTCGAAGCATATTTCCGGCCCATCCAGATCCGCACCGCATCCAGACAGCGAGTCATCACGAGAGGCATCACTGATCTGGCCAGGGTGGAGATATAACTGTGTATCATCAGCATATTGATGAACCTCACCCAAAGCCACGAATGATCTCACCCAGCTGTTTCATGTAGATATTAAATAAAAGGGGAGAGAGAACTGACCCTGAGGGACCCCACAAGTGAGTGCCCTCGAATCATCTCTGCCCCCTGTTACATGATTATGCATCACCAGCGAGTAGGAGGAGAGCCACCAAAAACAGTGCCTCACCCCAACTCCTGAGGTGCCGCAAAAGGATACCATGGTGATGGTATCGGCCAGCTGAGTCTAACAGGACCAGGACAGAGGAAGAACCCTGTCCGGGCCCCTCCAGAGATCATCCATCAGTGCGACCAATGCCGTCTCGTGCTGAAACCAACCGGAAGCCGATTAGCACGGATCTAGGTAGTCCGTTTCATCCAGGAAAAGGAAATTGTCACAGCCACCTCTCAACAACCGGCTAAAAGCGAAGGTTGGAGACTGGGCAGTTATCTAACACAGTCGGATCCAGGGCAGGCTTCTTCAGGAGGGAGCCTCACCACGCCTCTTTCGGGCGGAGGAAAACACCCTCCCTTAGCGGCGTTGACCTGCCGGATCAACGCGGAGGTGACCTCCCTGGCGGCATAAGACAGCCAGGAAGACGCGGTCCAACAAACATGTGGTGGAACTCAGGCATAATCCCGTCCACTTCATCCTCGGAAACAGGATCGAACTCATCCCAGAACACACTTGCCAGACTACCTGTATCCCGCTCCTCAGACCACTGCAAATCAGTGGACAACCCACTTCGAATTCGAGTGATCTTATACCTTCTCCTATCCCTCTAATTTAAATACAAATCTTACCTATTGTATATTCTATACTGTTCCAAATATGTATCCAGATATATATCTATATATATTATAAGACAATCTTATATTATAGTATTATTAAAAAATTCATCAATGCATATAGAAAAATTATAAATAGAAACAGATTAACCTGAAAAAGTCAATTAAGTATTTAGAATAATAAGCAAGATATGTTCAAATATTAATATGTAGTTAATCAATTATAACTGTACGTATAGTAAATATTGTAAATATTAAATGATTGTTGTTATCAATATCAATGTTACTTGACAAGTTACTGATGTATCAGCTAAGTCCAGCACAACACCAAGGCATTGAGACCTTGTTCTTCCCTCGTGTACGTCTGGATTGATATGAATGAGTTTTTGTTTTTACATTGTATAGGAATTGTTTTTATCTTTTTGTACGCTGCCTCGAGTTCCCCGTTGGGGGAAGTGAGGCGGGATATAAATTTAATAAATAAATAAATAAATAAACACCTCACAATTACATTCATCAAAAGTCTTTCCTTCTTCAATCGATATGTTGGTAAAAGATAATAAACTGTAGACTAATTGATCCAAATATCCAAAGTTGAAGAAAGGGGGGAGTCTTAAATTGATTGTACAGCTCTCCATCTCTAAAGCTAGATAATTCCACTTCCTCGCGTTTGGGCAAGGAAGAGAAAAAAAGAAGAAGAAGAAGAATTGCTGAGTAATGTCTAGGGCTTCCTAATGTCTCAACACACTCAGCAATAGCACTCCTCCTTCCGTCATAGGTTTCGAGCAGTTAGTTTTTCCAAAATTCTCCTCTAAAATGTTCCCCCAGGTAGCAACCTCCATTCTGTATCCAGGGAGATTTAAATCAATTATTCATATTGTTATAATCACGGGTCTTTAATCTACTTCAGAGCTTCAATTCTTCTCCCGGTTTCAAAAGTAGCCAGCCCAAATCTTTCAAGCAAAAACACCCCAAACCTCCGTGTGACAAACTTTTTCTCCAACTGGCAACAATATAGCAAACCTCTCCACTCCAAGCCTCCTTCTCCTCAAAATTGCTACTGTCTTCACTTCCTCCTCTCGAGCCCGTTCATTTTCAGCCACATTCACATTCTCTCTTCTTCATTGCTTCTTTCCAGGCTCCGATCAGCTTGTTGCTCTCAACAAATCTCTTCACCATGCAATGATCAAACACTTTCACAAATTCTGTGCACAAACTTCTTTGTTAGCCACCACAGGCTGTCACTCACCTGCTTCCTTTCGCAGGTGACAGTTTGCACTATGGGATTGCCATTACAATCTGGCGATCTCTTGCTGGTTAGCCTCTGCAGGGTTTCTCTTTGTTGTGATGGGGGTTGCCCTTCCCTTTCACCGCAGCCTGAGTCTCCCAGTGCTGACGCAGTTCTCTACAGGGACCGTGCACCCCAAAGGGTCGCACCAAACAACAAAAAGGGTTTAGAAGAACCACAGATGGGCTTCTACACCTCTGTTCATCCTCACATCATCCGGAAGTCCCGAATCCTAACGATTTTTATTGACTGTTTCCTAGTATGATTTGATTGCTTATTATATCCTATGACTATTATTAAGTGTTGTACCTTATGATTCTTGACTGTTGATGAATGTATATTTTCTTTTATGTGCACTGAGAGCATTTGCACCAAGACAAATTCCTTGTGTGTCCAATCACACTTGGCCAATAAAGAATTCTATTTTATTCTAAAACAATAAAGATGGGATAAAAAAATAAAAATCCAATTGATATGTATGAGAGATGAAGGAATGGAAAAATAGATAACAGTTTTTCATATCACAGATTTTATCAAAAGCATGGTTTCCTATAATTAGCCATATTAATTGCATTTTTTTTCTTATGAGGATAAATATCTTCAATAGCAAGGTTATTTTTTTCTAAGTCAACTTCTAGTTTGAAATCCATGTACTTGGGAGTATATTTCACTAAACTCGGTTTTATTTTTTACTAATATGTTTGTTTATGCAAATATGTGGATGACACTGCAAATCATTTGTGAAACTGCTAAGCTTGTAAGCATTTTGTTATTCTGACCTTTCCTACAGAACTTTCAACAATTTCCCATGAAAGGGGGCTCATAAAAATGGCATTTAATAATTATTTTGTATTTCTCCATTAATGTGGACCACGGAATCATCACTGCAATTTTTTAAAGCCATGACATAACCAGATTGATGAAACATTGCTTTTGGGTGACATCATTCATATATGGCTATGCCTGTTGGAATGTCAGCATTAGTCAGGAATTAATTTTTTTTTAAATCTCATAAGATCACAAAATCTCATGAAAGTTTAGAATTCTGTTCTGCAGTCTTGTGAGAATGCAGCCTAGAACACCAAATCTTGACAGAATTGCTAATATTATAGGATTGTGGCTATTAAAATGGTTATTTTATTTTATGTGAGCTCACATTAAGGACAATCTACAGTATTTTTGTGCATTTACCAGGCACCTGGGATTACAAATTTTCATGGGCCTCTGGTAGATCTGTAATTTTTGGGATTTCTTTTTGAATTTTAACAAGTGGGAAAGTTTATACCAGAGGCATCACATGGGAATGTTGTAAAGCAGGGGTGAGAATTTCATAATCTATCTGGAGATTCACGATAGTAGAAAATGGGACTGATGTTATTGGCAGGTGGAGCCAGGTGACTGTTTCCTTTTTGTGACCCACCCCTCTCACTTTTCTCCCCTCCCTGTTCAGCAGGCTGGTCAGGGCTTTAGAAATTAGGCTAAGGGTCCAAGGTTACACATCTCTGTATCAGAGGCTTCCATGAAGCAATGAGGGGTGTGCTCACTGACTTGGCCTATTGTGAAAACATTTTGGTTTGCAAACGGCTATATAATTTCATAAGATCTGACCTGAATTTGCCTTCAATATATACATATTTTGTAGGAGCATTAAAGCAACCCGTTTAAATGAAAGAAATTCATCTGAGAAAATACTTAACTCATTGTAAGGGTTTATTACATTTAAAGCTGACTCTTTTTTCCTTCAAGAAAATGTTTCAGTTGAGCTTAATTCTGAATCAAGCAAGAAATTTCAAGCACAATTCAAAGTTGGGAAAAACCTGATGATTACTAGTATAAGAATTTCAATCAGGTTTATTCACCATTTTAAACAGTATCTTGAAGTGTCAATGGAGAAAAAATTCTCACAAGAGATCTGGGGTTGGCGTAAACTTAGGCTACCAATGGAGATACTACTCTTAAGGTACATATTTGGCTTGGAGAAATTCTCCTCCTATGTGTATCACATGTGGTCCATCTGTATGTGGGGTGTGTGTGACATAAATGGTCATTAAACTACAGATCATATGTTGAAGATACTTCTGGAGGGAACTAGAGGGAACTAAAGATACAATTAATTGAGAACATTTAAATTTGATTTACACAGAATGAAGCAAAATATTTGACATATTGAAGAATATTCTTGAACGGTAGGCACAGAAATTAAGTTCAAAAGTGTCTTCCTCTAAATATAGACTATGTTTAAAAGATGTTATGGAAAGGAACAGGTTCTACTGGACAACACTGAAGCTGATCTGAAAGTGGATTTAAAAATGACAAGCTACATGAATGATATAGAAAAAGATGCTACATTGGACATACAAATGAGGCTAGGTGATGTTTTAATAATTAAAAGGGATAAAGAAATCAAGAGAGTGATCTGGATAACCTTCCAACATTGGATTTTCAGAACAGACCTATTAAAGTTTTTCAGCAGTTTTATAAAAAGGGACAAAGAAAACTGAAAAGAAATTGTTTTAAGACATTATTTGAAGAAACTAAATATCAAGATGTTTGGAAGTAAAAAGAATGAATATAAATTTGGCTTACTATATCAGAATTAAAATAGACAAGTTATCTCTGGTAACCCCTTAATGAGCTTTTGCTAATCAGGACTGAAATGACAAGGATTTTTAAAGATTTGTTTATAGATAAGTAGAAGAAGAGAACATTTGTTGATTAGTTTTTTATTGCTGTAGTTATAATTTTTATTAAAATTACTATTAAAAAACAACAGTAGTAAGTGGTTGTGGTCAGGAGATATTGGATTTTGGAGATGCAAGAGAATACAGGTAGTCCTCAAATTACAAATGAAATGGAGCCTGCCCATTCCATTCATAACACGAGGATTCGTGGGAGTGAATCCCATACCTTGAATGTGATCACTCCCTCCTTTTGCCCACACATTCGCTAATTGAATGCATGGATCATTAAGTGCATATGAGTTATTTCAGGGTGGGGAAAGCCTTCCCCCAACCTGCTGCGCCGGGTAACCATGCAAAGATCTAGCAAGCAGTCTCCTCTTCAGCCTCTCAGCCATGCACACCCCTCCGATACTCCACTTAAGCCTGCACAAGCCTCAGCCCACAGTTTGCTGGCCAAAATGGTGCTCCAACATTCTGTTTAGGCCTGCGCAATGCAGGAAAAATGTTGCAGAGCCTCTGTGGTTGTTTGTAAGGGTGAACAACTGCCACGGTGCTGCAAGATTTGTAGTTTCGTGACTTATTTGTAAACACTAGGAGGTGCTAATCATGTAACTTCGAACGTTAGCTAAATTAGCTAAGGGAATGCTCAGTAACCCAGGGATTATCTGTATCATCTACACACCCACTCATTTTAACAATGTTTTAACAATGTTGTAATAATTATAACCTTTCTGTTTTAAAAATCATGAAAAAATATCCTTTCTCAATGTGGGATATATTTCTGAATTCACTCTACTGACATAACAAATCTATCTCGGATTTGCCAGCAAATTGTCCATTGCCTCTGGAAAGGAATAGCATTATGACAACAAAAATATGGTGGACACCCCACCCTTCTGTCTTGTAATTGGTATGGAAATACAACATAGAAAGTAAGGTATATGGTAACTCAAATTTACTCATTATAGCTATAGAAATCTTATTGCAAACTAATTATGAAAACAAACATTTAAAAAGAAATTCTTAACCTAGAGTTTAAAAGAGATTGATAACTTGCACAGACACCCTTACTATCAGCATGCAATAGATTAATTAACAAAGGCAGGGTGAGTAGCAATTAGTTTAACAACACAGTTTGTAGCCAAGTGGCTGTTCCAACCACTATGAATGACACCTAATATATTTCATCAAAGTTCTCTCAGTTCTTTATGTAGCAAGCCAGCAACACTGAAGAGAATCTGTATGTATTGTTTTCCTGCTTGTTGTTTCTTCCGCTCAGATTTTTCTTTTGTTCTTTAATGGAATTTATAATTTGTTTATATTTTAAAGACAATGCCATCCAGCAAAGCTATGCTTGTTCTTATGCAGCCAGGCCACTAAAAATAGCTCATCAAGTAGCTCAGTCTCTGCAAAGTCACCTTCAGAAGCATATTTCCAGGGTTCCTTCTCCAGCATTTTGTTAGATAAATTCCCCTATTTTATATTCCTTGGAAGATAACTTTGTATAAAGTGCCTTCTCGCTGAGTTGTCCATCTCCTTAATACACTGGAGCATTTACTTTTTTTTCTAGTGATTATATACCAGCTGTTTCTTGTGTTTAATCCAAGCTCTATCATTATCCAAACCTTTATTTGAATTTCTTCTGCCTCTATTTAAAAAAAAAATTATTTTAGCTACACTAACCAAAGTTTCTTCTTTTCTCCTAGGTTGCTGAAATCAGTAAACATTGCTTTCTTTCAGTCTTCTATCGGGTAGCCCTAAACATGGAAATCCTAAATTAAGGGGTAGTGCAATCTCTCTATTATACTCAAACCAGAGAACTATCTTGCCCAAAACTCCCACAAGGTTGAAAATCTGTAGCAAAAGTTTTCTTTGACTACTCACTCAGGCAAACCAGAGAGAGAGAGAGACGGTCCAAAAGAGCCTTCCAGGATGCTTTAATCAACTGCAGAAAGGAAGGCACACCCAGGCTTACTTTTAGCTTGGAGATGGGGAATTCCCCATGAAGGAGGCCCTAGACAGCTTTTCTGGTGGTTTTGAAAAGGATCCAAAGATCATTTAAAGGGCTCCCTTGTAGCCCAGAGGGGGGATGCTGAAGTACGTCACTGCTACGTGAATAGTTAATTCACTGAGAAAATATATTCAGTAGATGGAATCCCATGTTTATTTGCTAGGAAACTGGCTTTCATTGGGGGGTTTTTCTTGAGTGCCAGAGAAATGTTGACATGTGGTATCAAACCCAAAACTTGTGGTCCAAACAATAGAAACTGGGGTGGGGTGGGACTACATAAATGGGGAGAATCATTTTAGTCTTCACAGTAGGTTACTATTTCTTCCTTGGAGCCTGTCATCACCCCATAATGCCAAATTCCCGTGACAAACCTGCTGTAAGCAGTGACTGAAGTCGCTCCTATTAGCTCAGTTTATGTGACGCTCTGGGCCACAGAATAATCATACTTTAGCTTATCAGGTTATGTGAACCCAAGCTGTATTGCCAATTTATAACTTGGTACATCCTGCAGAACCAGAAAACATAAGCTAATTGAGTAAATCGTGTTTGACTCAAGGGTGATAATACTGTGTAAATGGTGCATTATGAGCTTTACATCATGTGGACTCTTTGACAGAAAATTGCCCCACTGTGGAGAAACGAGAGATTCAATAAGAAAAACAAAAGCATTCTGAGGAAACAGAGTTTTTGAAGGGTAAATGATCTGAAAGACAGTGTTGTAAACATTCAATTAGCTCTCCTTTTAATTATGTTTTTTGCTGGGTGGCCTTGAACAATGTTTCAGGCTCAGCTGGAGATGTCTGTATGCCATAGCAATAAAAGTTATTATGGCAGCCACAACAATAGAGTTAAAACTGGCTTTTATATGTCCTCAACTAATAACCACAATTGAGCCCAGCACTTCTGTTGTTACGTGAGACATTTATTAAGTGAGTTTTGCCCCATTTTAGGACCCTTCTTGCCATAGTTGTTAAGTGAATCACCACAATTGATAAGTTAGTTACACAATTGTTAAGTGAATCTGGCATCTCCATTGACTTTGCTTGTGAGAAGGTTGCAAAAGGTGATCATCACCTGACCAAGGGGATGCTACAAAGCTTGTAAGTGTGAAAAATGGTCACAAGCAGGGGTGGGATTCTACCAGTTCGCACCTATTCTCTAGAACCGGTTGTTAACATTCTAAGCAGTTCGGAGAACCGGTTGTTAGAAGAAATTACTGGCCTAATCCTGTAAGGAAGGCAGGAAGGAAACATTCTGGTGTTGCTTACAGAAACTGCCTCTCCATTAACCCTTATTACATTCTTGGCAAGAATAGACTTCCTGTCTCAGGAACGTCTCTGGATTTTTTACCCCTCCTTTGTTGGTACTTTGCTTGTGTGGAGTGACCATTCAAAGTTACAATGGCACTGAAAAAAGTGACTTACGACCATTTTTCACACTTACACTGCAGCATCCAACAGTCATGAGAGGCCAGGCGAGGAGATGCGTGCCTCAATGTGAGTGATATTGAGTTGGCCACACCCAGCCAATAACATGATCACCAAGCCCTGTCCACCCAGTCACATGACCACCAAACCACGCCCACCACCTAAGCCACAGAACCGGTTGTTAAAAATTTGAATCCCACCCGTGGTCACAAGTCACTTTTTTCAGGGCTGTTGTAACTTTGAAAGTCACTAGCTGAACTGTTGTAAGTCGAACACAGCCTGTATTCCTGTTGTGTTCTTTTTCATTGGTTATTTTATTTTTCTATTATTTTACTTCTGTCCTGTTTATACTCTTTTCATTTCTTTTTATTGTTGTAAGCCACCTGAGTAGCCCGACAGTGAGATAGGCAGCAAATAAATTTAACAAATAATAATAATGACAACAAGAACAACAGCAATAATAATATCCAACCAATTAAAACATTAAAAACAACAAAATCCTATCTGTTCTAACGTGCTATCATTACAGCTTATCCCAGCGTGTGGAGAAAAGCCAGGTTTTCAAAGCTGTATGGAAGGTTGGGAGGGCAGAGGCCTGTAGAAATTCAGAAGGGAGGATGTTCCATAGGGCAGGGGCTGCCATAATGAAAAGCTATTTCCTACCTTTCATCAGGCAACATTTAGGGGAAAGGACTAGGAGCAAGCCTAATCTATCTGACCTGGTAAAATGAGTTTTTCCCTCCCCGTTGAGGATGCCAAAAAATTATGCCTGAAGAAAGTTCTAGGCAAAAACAGGCTCCTTGAAGAAATAAGTTAGGGCATAAAATTGAAAGGAATAAAATATATCTACGTGCACAATTGTTTCTCTGTCAGATTTTTGTAATGCGACTCACTCTAACCATCAAGCTGCTGTGTGTTGCAAGGGAAAGTTATTCAAATTCAAATAAGTTATGCCTGTCTTCAGGGGGAAAAATACTATATCCAGATGTAATCTGTTGTTGGTGTCTTTTTAATGCCGGCATATTTTTCCTGGAAAAAATATGTGTCGCAATTTGGTTTTTTTTTTTTAATTCAAAAACAAAAGCCATCCTACAACCGGGGGTCATTGAGTATTTCCTCTCAGGAATCAGCAGAAATCATTACAAGGCCACCAGCAAAACAGGAGTGAATGACCACGCGAGTGGTTCCAATGAACAGTTCCCATGAATAGGTGCCACTGAAAGTTCTCCCTTCCATGAAATTAGCTTTTGAAAATACAAGTAGGTGTTAAATATTGGCTACAAAATTCCAGATGACCACTTGTAGTGACTGGACAGGCCAGCCTGCCAACTCCCAGGCTCAACAGATATGCTGACTTTAGCATGCGCCTAAAAAACGGATTTTGATACTTTCTTTTGCAGATGGAAAAGGTTTTGCTCATTTGGAAACTGCACTTAAAACTCCCAGGAGAAAAGGTCCAAGATTTGTTTGTGAAGGATATGGAGATGCCGAGCTAAGATCCTCTCCAAAGTCCAATTAAAGATGGTATTTACACGATTGGCACAGGGAACATCTGATCCAATGTTGGTTCATTGTATAGAAGAAGAAAATAGCTAACATGTTTCATGTAGTTTCTAGTTCTGCAGGTTAATATATTATGCTATCTATGGTGACTATATCTGTCTCTACCTAAGCTCAGTAATTTTTTTTGTAATAAGTTTTTATTTTATTTTATAACATACAGAAATTCCAATTTCAATTGAACAGTGTGTTGTCTGGGTACAAATCATTTTAGGAAATAATAATCACAGCATTTACAACAATATTCATTGCATTGATATCAATTATATTAATAACCATAATAATCATATTATTTGTTTAACCAAGTTAATGTATCTTCCTTATACCACTAATCCAGAGGTGGTATTCAGCAGGTTCTGACCAATTCTGGAGAACCGGTAGTGGAAATTTTGAGAAGTTCAGAGAATCGGCAAATACCATCTCTGACTGGCCCCACCCCCATTTATTCTCTGCCTCCCAAGTCCCAGATGATCGGCTGGAACTTCTTTTGTTGCTCTGCACAGAATGGAGCTGGAAAGCAGGTTAGTGGGGTGGGGAGGGAATGGGATTTTGCAATAACCTTCCCCTGGAATGGGGTGGGAATGGAGATTTTACAATATCCTTTCCCTGCCATGCCCACCAAGCCATGCCCACCAAGCAACACCACATCCACCAAGCAATACCACGCCCACCAAGACACACCCACAGAACTGGTAGTAAAAAAATTTGAATCCCACCTCTGCTCTAAGCCTTTCATATATTTCCCTGTTTCTAGCTCCTGTTTTTGTCAGCTAACCACTGATAAAATAAGTCCCAAGTCAAAAAATATTCAGTTTCTTCCTTTCTTTAATTGTGTTAGCTTATCCATTTCTGCGCATTCTAATATTTTTCTAATCACATCTTCATCTGTTGGGATCTCTTCACTTTTCCATTGTTGTGCAAATACTATTCTCGCTGCAGTCAATACATCTAAAATCAGATATACATTCCCTTTGTTATACCTGTCTGGTAGAATGCCCAGCAAAAATGTCTCTGGTTTCAAATATATATGTTGTTTTATCTTTTTTCCAAGGTCAGTATTGTGTGGTTTTTGTGAAACTGAGAACTAATTTACTTAATTACACATTTCAATACAAAGGACCAACACATAGTATGGTGCTATGAAATTAATTTCATTTTTTCTCTCTTTTACTTGTCCTAGGATAGGAGGTCTTAATTCTCTTTGCACAGCAGGTTTATGGGGAAGGATAGTGGATAGAAGCATTCCGTGGAGATGAGGTGACACAGATACAACTAGTAACCCACAACAGGTAGGCTGGGGGAGCTGAGGTGTCATGACACCGAGGGATTCTAGGAAAGGAGAGTGAAACCTCCATTTAATTACAAGGTTAGGTGCTAAAGCAGTAGATGGTGCGAAAGGGATACTGTACAGGAAATCTAACTCATTGCTGACATCTGGATTTTGTCTAATAGTTCAGTTTAAGAATGGAAATGGATGGCCATTATTGTATCATGCAGCACTGAATTCCACAGTTCAAAAAGTTGAAGCAAGCTGGGTTGGAGAATTCTGGAAGTTGAAGTCTACCCATCTTACAGTGGTTGAGAAACACTGGTTTAAACTATCTGTTATGAATAACACTTATTCTTTTCCGTTATTTAGCTTTGCTGGATGAGCAATTGTATATTACTGCAAAAGAGAAGCGTGTCTATTGTCTTTATTGTATGCACAATGTTACATATCTCTGTCAAGCTCCTTACACATCTTTTTTTTTTCTAAATTAAAATAGCACAAATGCCATTACTTTCTCATGAGGAATTAGTCAAGTCTTGCTGATTATTTTAGTTTGCCCTTTTTAGTACTTTAACTGATCTGCTGTATCTTTGTTTTAGAAATATGGTAATGACAGTATTTCAAGAACATCTTACTCTCCAACTGTTTTGAGATCATTTTTGATGAACTAATATTTTTCCCCTGATTTATGAAATCTGTGGTTTTTCTCTTCATGCAAGAAGTACTTCAAGACTCTTCACAAGCTGGGTTATAGAGGTAGTCCTTGATTTACAAGAATTTGGTTAATGACTATTCAAAGGTACAACGGTACTGGAAAAAAACTGACTTATGATCATTTTTCATGCTTTCAACCATTGCAGCATCCCCATCGTCACGTGATCAAAATTTAGACACTTGTCAATTGGTATGTATTTATGATGCTTGCAATGTCCCAGGGTCATGTGATCATCTTTTGTGACCTTCCGACAAGCAAAGTTAATGGGAAAGCCAGATTCACTTACCAACCATGTTACTAACTTAACAACTGCAGGGATTCACTGAACAACTGTGGCAGGAAGGGTTGTAAAATGGGCAAAACGTACTTAACAACTGTCTTGTTGGCAATAGAAATTTGAGGCTTAATTATGGGCATAAGTTAAGGATTACTCGTACTATTTCCCAAAGGTAACTTATTATAAGAGTACAATAATTTACTCTAAAATCATTCATATTTCCGAGGCAAAAGGTATGAGAGTTTCAGGGAACTCATTTTCTAATAACAAAGTTGTCAATAAAGGTGGGTGATTTGCTCTTGTGCCTTCCATTGCTAAGATATGAAGATCAAAGACTTAATAAAGGTTTGCTTGAACCTTATTACAATGCAGGATATGTAGCTCCTACTGAATAAGACAGCAATACTGCTTTTTGGTATCATCTAAAGCAATGTTTCTCAATGTTGGCAACTTGAGGTACCGCTGGGGAATTGTGGGAGTTGAAGTCCATACATCTTCAACTTGCCAAGATTGGGAAACACTGCTCATGACTAAGCACTTTTTCATCCCAAAGGAAACCTTTGCTAACTTTCTGCGATATTTTGTTCCACCCTAGATATACCGAAGTGTCAGTAAGCAGAAATTCCTGCCATCTGAAACTTCAGTTTCCTGAATTCTGGCCATGCTGTCAGCCTTTCTGGGAATACCTGGAGAAAAATTGGGAAATCCTTTTAGGTTATAGAACTAGATTTATGCTTCAGTCAGTATAGTCTTACAGGTTCCTCCATCAGCATCTAAGGCAGGGCTGGCTTAACACATGGGCCTGAAGGGCACTTGCCTGTGGGCCCCACGAGCATAGGGGCCCCATACTAATCTGTGTATATTAACCCTTCAATGCACCTTGTATCATATAAATACAGCCACTGTATGGCTTGTGTTTTTCAAGCCTAGTGTATTGTTCAAACATGTTTCTCAGGTTGATTAGTTGTTGCTGCACAGCATGTTTTTAATGTTCAACACTGATTTTATTGGATGTGCCAATAAAATAAATGTATGTTTAATTTTATCGACCATTTACATTTTTATGAGTAGTTGTCATAGGGGCCCCAGTACGCTGCTTTGCCCAGGTCCCATAATGCTGTTAAGATGGCCCTGATCTGAGGAACTATAAATAGGGCTATTTCATCAAACTCTACACTTTAAGCCCAAGATCTAAAATGATTGGATGGGGAATGCATATTGGCAGTTACTTTAAGCCATGTGTGCAACCATGGAAATTTAAAAATTGTCATAATGTATAGTAGTCTCCAGCAGATCTTCACTGATGTCAAGAGAGCTAAGCAGGTCAGACCAGATTAAGTATTTGGATGGGACATTAGAACTGGGGAAGCAGGAAAAATAACTCAGAAGAAGGAAATGTAAAGTCACTTCCACATCATTTCCAAGAAAACTACGAGGATATGCAGTATCAGCAGGAGTCAAGCATGAATCAACAATTAAGGTACTATTTGCTTTGCTATTACTGGACGAAAACATTAAATCTGTCCCCACTGAATCATGTGAAATATTTGAATAAAATGCAATATCAGGAAATTATTCATTATTTATCAACAGCCTATTCTTTCAACTTTTGAAGTAACAATCAGAAAAATTAAATAATTAACCAAAAACTTAGAACATAGAAGACAGAATTATAGGGCTGGTAGTGAGTTTGGAGGTCTTCTAGTCCAGGTCCCTGCTCAAGGCAAGAGTCTCATACCACCCCAATCAAATGGTTGTCTAGTCTATTTTTGAAGACCTCTAGTGATGGAGCACCTATAACACAGGAGGCAAGCTATTCCATTGATTAATTGTTCTCAGAAAATTTCTACTTACTTCTAAGCTGTATCAGTGGTGGGATTCAAATTTTTTTACTATCGGTTCTGTGGGCGTGGCTTGGTGGGCATGGCAGGGGAAGGATACTGTAAAATCTCCAGTCAGAGGTGGTATTTGCCAGTTCTCCGAACTACTCAAAATTTCCCCTACTGGTTCTCCAGAACTGGTCAGAACCTGCTGAATACCACTTCTGGGCTGTATCTCTCTTTGACAAACTTCCACTCATTGGTTCTTGTCCGGTCCGAGAGAATAAGTCAATCCCCTCTTCTTTATGACAGCCCTTCGAGTACTGGAAGATAGTTTTCATGTCCCCCTGATCCCTCTCTTTGATAAACTAGATATTTATTTTATTTATTTATTTTGTCAAAAGCTTACAATACAATAGAAATAAGAATAAACATAAGTTTAAATATAAGAAATAGGAACTAATAATTGGGGACAATACGACAGGGACGATAGGCATTATTTTGCGCTTATGCACTACTATATATCTAGATATATCTAGGTCCCTTATACAATTTAACCTCCAGACCCTTTATCATCCTTGTTGCTGTTTACTGCAAATTTTTCAGTGTCTCAACATTATTATTATTAACATTATTATTGTTATTTTGTAGCATAGTGTCCAAGTGTAGTCTCACAAGTGCAGTGTAAAACAGTCTTGATGCTATCCCTTCGTTGCATTGGCTTGTTCTGGCAATTGCAGCACACTAGTGGCTCATACTTTAGTGATGATCCACTGGCACACCTATATTCCTCTCATAGTTACTACTATTGAATAAGGTACCAACTATTTTATAGCTATATATTTGTTTTTTCCTGCCTAAGTGGAGGATCTTTCTTTTTTCCACCCTTGAACTGCTTCTTGTTGGATAGGGCCCAATGCTCAAGTGTGTCAAGCACCTTCTGAAACTTCAGCCTTTCTTCTGAAGTGTTGGCAGTTCCCCCAAGTTGGTGTCATCTGCAGATTTGTCTGTAGATCATTTATGAAGATGTTAAAGAGTACTGGGCCCAAGACCAAACTTTTATCTGCAATATCACATGTGTGAGTCTCTTTTTAGATAGATTTGTTGCAAAAACATTTGCTTCTAGCTTTCTTTTTGGATCAATAAAATTCAGAGAACACTATAAATAGTACTGTACAAGGGGAACCTAAAATTTATGTTTGTATTAAATGTTCAACTTGATCAGTGCATTAATTTTCTGAGTTTTCAAAATATAGCATATTAAACTATAAAGTGCCTGGACCTAAGGCCCCAAGTATGTGCAGGGACTTGTTTCTTGGTTTATTTTATTTATTTATTTATTTATTTGATTTGTCAATCGCTTACAAGATAATAGGTATAAGTATAAACATGAGTAAGAATATTGGAAATACGTACGAATAAATGGGGACAATAGGACAGAGACAGTAGTCACGATGGTGCACTTATGCACGCCACTTGCAGACCTCTTAGGAATGGGGTGAGGTCAATAGTGGTTGTGTTCATGATTTGGACTGTTCTTAATTGGCTGCCTGTATTTTTAATTTTTATAATGCTTGTTATTGTTCTTATTCTATTTTAATTATGTTCACTGCCCAGAGTTACTCACTGAGAGGGGTGACTATATAAATTGAACAAACAAACAAACTACATCATAAACTATGGGGAAAAAAGAAAGAAAAAAAAATACTCCAGAAAAAAAAATACTCCAAGCTTAGGATATTGTGTGAATGCAACTGAAAAGTAAAGAGGTTGTTTAAGCAAATAGGAAATAAATTTTATACATGAAAATGTATAAAATGTCTTCTATTTATTTGCCGCCAAATCACCATCTATCCAAAGGCAAGATATGATACTGCCCAATTCACAGGCCTTCTGGAGCATCATTCTTAGTTTGGACTGGCTAATATCTTTGAGATGATAAACAGGTTGAAGGGCCTGCACATATGAGTACATATGTGCATGTTATGAGCCAGGTGATCAAGGCAAGGCATCTCCCCCAATGCCTGAGGATCCTGGGACAGCATTGTCCTCAGCCCCTGAGGTGCCTTCCTTGTTGGAGAGTCCCAGTTCCAACTCCTCCTTCTCCTCCCCCTCCTCCTCTGAACTGGGCTCTGAGGGGGCCATGACAGTGCGTTACTTTCTCTTGTGATATCAATCCAATATCATTTTGGGAAGAAGAGAAGTCTCATCACATAATCAGTTCCACTTCTGATTTGGAGGATGGGAAGAAGACTTTCTCTTCTCACAGTCAAGATGTGTGTCTCTGAGTATATCCCAAAGGTGCTTTTTCAAGAGACAACTGAACAACTGGACTTGCTTCTTGGAAAAGCACCATTATCTGGATGACTGAGAAACTCTGTGTACAATATATGTGTATTGAATTGTCATCCAACATCAAAATTCATCTTCAGTAAAATGGGAACACTGGCAGATTTGAACCCAGATTCTCTCTGCATGGTATTTTATAGGCCATTCCGAAGCCTTGATGGCAGGAAAAAGAAAGTAGTACAAGGCATAGTTCACAGTGGACAGACACAGATCAGACTGCTTCAGGCCATAGCAGGCAGGGACGGGCCTGCTGATACAAAAACAAAATCCAGAACTTAGGTGAGATAAGCTAGATCTTCCCATAAGAGCTAGGAGGATTTCTGTGTTTTAGAGAAAATGGTTGTCTTGTTCAAAATCAGATCTAAGAGAATGTTTGTAGCTCAAGATTGAACTGTGAGGGTCCTTGGTGCTCTCTGAGTGTGGTTGTGTCCTTACAGATGTTTCATTACCTAACTATGTAGCAACATGATGATCACTGATGTTGTTAGGTAACCTAGTTACCTAATCAAACATCTGTAAGAAAACAACCAAGCTAAGGGAGTACCAGGAACCTCACAAAATCAGATCTGGATGCTATTCTATATCTCAAGCTCAGAAAATAGGGTGTCTGTACCAGCTTTGAATAATTAACATACAGTTATGAAGGCTTTATTTCAGTGAATATCCACAAGCAATGTTGTTTTTTGATAACTGAGACTGGAATAAACCCTCACCCCTCATTTCTGCACTCGTAACTATTGTCAATGTGATTTAGAATCACGCAAATCAGCTATAAAGAGATTGGTTCCAAATATATAAAACTCCCAGTTTTTCATCCTTAAAATCTGTAGCTTTTCAGATATTGCTGGACCAGAAACCTCATCAACTCCAACCAGGGATGAGACAGACTGGAAGATCCATACTTCTCTATTCCTGCTTTAAATCATCATCCCACACAATCAGTATGACACAATGTGTAACTCAGTTCAAGGGCAATTAATGTTCATTCAGTGATTTTGAGTACGAACGTGCACATCTTCAGGAAGGCAGCAAAAAAAGTCTGATATCATCACGCAAATGACACACTGCACTTGACATTAAAACACAAGTAGATAAGGGTGATATACATCTGGAAATCTTATTGTATGCATGTCATTATTTTGCCATTACTGGGGTTTGGTACAGATGCTGCTGGGAATGTTTGTCTGCACTGTTTACAAAGATGCCTGTTTGTGTTATTGGAAGCTCAACCAGTGCTTGCTTTCAAATGGATAATATTTGTGTTTCCTAGTTTTAGAATTAGGGTTAGATTAGATCCAGAATTATTCTAGAGGAAAACACACTTTGCAGGTATCTATCTAAAAATAGTGGTTGCTCAATTTTCCTCCCTCCCTCCCTCCCTCCCTCCCTCCTTTCTTGAATGCCTTGGAAGGCTGGGGTGAATTGCATATGAATCAAATAAGTAAAGAAGTAGAAATTTATTTTGTAAGTAGAATATTAGCCTAGTAAAGGACTACCAAGAAGTTACTGATTAAAAGCAAGGAAGCTCTGAAAAATCTTGGTAGTGCTTTACTAGGCTAATAATATTCTGCTTACAAAATAAATTACAATGTGTACAAGTCAGTTCTTGAAAAGCTGGAGGATATTATTAAAAACAAACATGGAGAAAAAGAAAAAGAGGGAGGGAGGAAGAGACTTGTTTACTTATTAAAATTATGCCCTGCTTTTTGTTTGGGCGCTGAGGGTGGAATACATAGTGTTCCCCTCTCTCATTTTCCACACAGCAACAACCCTGTGTGGTGGGTTTGATGACACAAGAATGACTGGCCCAGTTATCCAGTGAGCATTCTATGGTTGTGAATGCGTCTTATTGGTTCTCATTTAACCATTATCCAATGCATGTAGAAAACCCACAATATCCCTGAATCTCAACGTGTTTACTTGGGAAACAGTCCCAGTGAGTTCAAGGGAGTCCAGGAAGTTTGCATATTCAAAGTCAAACTGTAAATAAGATCAGCCTATTAATAGGATGCCCAATGCATTCATGTTCTTGAATGTTCTGATAAATCAGCAGTGTTCAGTAAATTCCCAGCAAGAAAAGCTATGCATGTACATATGAATAATAATAAAAACATAAATATACATGCATCATGTAGTAGGGTGGGAGATCACTTCTCCCTGCTCAATATGATTAATAAAGAGACTGAGGGGAAAGATCGGTAAAAGAGGCAGAACCAACAAGGCAGGAAGGCTAGTTGCTGGCCAAGAATGGGTACAAAGGGAAGCACTGAAAGCTTCCCAGGACATTCTCCTTTCTGAGATCTGGAGGGCTCTTTGTTTACCCCTTCAGACCGTTCTGTTGCATTATTTTGCACTGAAAGAAAGCAGTGAAACAAAATGATGACGCTTTCTGAGTCCAGGGAGGAAGTTTTGGTCAGGAAAGGGGATTTCCAGAACATTGAGATCTCTACTGTCTATGCAAATCATATACTCAGGGTTAATCTGAGTACATTTGAGCAAGCCAGAATCTTTTTCACAGTCAAAGGTGGCCCTGCGGCACTGGAGAGTGAAAAGGACCTCAAAGAACAAAGGGGGAACCAGGGAAGGTGACATCGAGAAATTGTACAAGGATCAAACAGAATGGAAAGCTCTTCTGGATCATTAGAAGATGCAGAGCAATGCCTGCCCCAGATTAGTTGTCTAAGGCAGGATCCCTGATCATGCTTTCCAGCACATTCTTGAATTATCTTACAATCATTGTGGTCCTGCAATAAGAGCAGCGAGGACAAGTTTTTCATCACCTCAGCAAAGCCTGGTTGGCTAACATTCAAAGTCACCCAGTGGGAAATTGGCCTGCATCTGAAAATCATCCAGTAACTCATCATCAATCTAAATCATGCCTCAGGAAGAAAAGAAGCATCAATCTAATCCTTTGCTCTGAAACTAATCTAGTTGTTTATGCCATTATCTGAAGATCAAGGAATCAATGCTCAACCTTACTTCTACGTCATGGGTAGTCAAAAGTAGAAACACCTTTATTCCCTGAAAGTACCAAGGCCACTTCCAGCTTTAAAACAAACCACTCTGTGATTTTTATAGAAGTAGTACCAACTGGAACACAAAAATAATGTAAACTAAACTAACTTGAGACCTTGCAGAAGGAGAACTCTGTCAGTCTACAGTAGCAATAAGTGTTTGTCCTTCTAAATATTACCCAGCAGGATCTTTTTTTACATCACAGCTGTTCGGTTGGCACAGGTGTAATGGTTTGTGCATTGACTTGGGATCAAAAATCTGTCATTATAGCATTTTAATCCAATTCAGAGTTCATTTGTGGGATTCAAAACTGGGTGTTTACTTAATGGCTTTCTTGCTACATTCAATAGCAATAGCACTTAGACTTATATACCACTTCACAGTGCTTTACAACCCTCTCTAAGCAGCTTACAAATCAACATATTGCCCTCAACAATCTGGGCCCTCATTTTACTGACCTCAGAAGAATGGAAGGCTGAATCAACCTTGAGCCTGGTGAGATACAAACTGCCAAATTACAGGCAGCTGGCAGGCAGCAGAATTAGCCTGCAATATTGCATTCTAACTACTGCACCACCATGGCTCAAATGGGACTGCTGAAAGTGTTAAGTTTGCATGAAGAGACAGACGGAGTGCTTCAAGCTCTTTTGTTTTATTAGTGACTACAGCTCAGAACGGACCCAATTTGGCTGGGCTGTGGCTGCTACTTATAGCCAGCAGCCGCAGTTGACAGCCAATCGGAGTGCAGGGTTTTCCTGCACTTTTAAACCAATCATTTCTGACATTTTACAAGAACAGTTCAAACTAAACCAATGACTTAAAACCTACATACATAACACCCCTCCCCACTAGGTTCAGTCCATACTCAAACCCCATCTATCTAATGTACTCTTTTAAATAGGTGGGGCTCTTACGTATGCGTTGAGACCTACGTGGTTCAGATGTTTTAATGTTCTCATCCAGTGAGAGAGGAAATGTGTCTGCTGACATTTCCATACTTGGACTTCTAGTAATAGAAGAACTTTGCTTACTACAACCTGGTCTCTCCTCCCAATCCATCTCCAACCCAATGTCAGCACCTAAGTCAGGTAGTGATGTACAGTCTTCCACTTGTAAGGATGGATTTTGGCATTGTGACAGGTTTTGGGATGGTTCCTGTCGTGTTGGCTCATTACACATGGGGTTGATTCTTGCTTGCTGATTATCCTCATGATCCTCCCCTTCCCCCCTAGAAGAGGTATTAGGTATGGGAACTAGAGAGGAGCAATTGCGATGTTCCTGAGGTAATCTGGATCTAAGCTGATCAATGTGCCTGCTCCAGAGGACCATCCTCTGTTTGTACCCTGTAAGACCTAGGGCCTGTGATTTGGGTTATCTCAGCAGGAATCCATAATGGTTCACCCATAAGGTTCTTAGCATAAACAGAATCACCCACAGTGAATGTGCGAATTTTGCTAGTGGAATCTAGTGGTGCGTTGGATGTGTAAGTGGGATGAAGGCAGTCAAGGGGAGACCTGAGTTTCCTACCCATCAACAACTCTGCTGGGGATAAGTTAGTTGATGGGTTGGGAGTGATATGCTGGACACTGAGTAGTTTTTCAACTTTCTCAGTGATGTCCCCAGGACCCAATTGCTGAAGTTTTCCTTGGTAAAGCGTACCATGCGTTCAGCCCGGCCGTTAAGGGTGCCCAGGGGCTTCAGGGCATGTCTGATACCCTGCTGTGCTAAATATGATTCAAAAAGGTTGGACGTAAATTGAGGACCATTGTCAGAAACTAGGATATCAGGTAACCCATGAGTTACAAAAAGCTTTTTGAGCTGTTTGATGACAGCTTCAGCTGTGGTAGATGCCATAGGGATAACCTCTAGCCATTTGGAATATGCATCTACTATAATAAGGAAGGTGTGCCCTCTGGTAGGGCCAGCAAAGTCAATGTGAATCCTAGACCAGGGGCCCCTAGGACATTCCCATTCCTGTGGGGGGGGAGAGGTGGGGAGAGGCCGGACTTCCTGGCAGTTGGGACAGGATGCAACCCAGTGTTCAACCATTTTGTCAATACCTGGCCACCATACATAACTCCTGGCCAATCCCTTCATTCTGACAATACCTGGATGACCCTCATGTAACATTTCCAAAACCTCTTTTTGTAGTTTTGCAGGAATAACCACCCTGTTACCCCACAAAATACATCCTCTTAATACAGATAATTCAGTTTGCCTGGATTTAAAAGGTTGGGCAAGTTGAGGTAGATCTTGAAGTAGCCAACCTTTCTTAATCCAGCCTATAACAGGAGCCAATAAAGTGTCTTTGGCAGTCTCTCTGGCAATTTCAGCAGCGTGTACTGGAAGCTTGGCAACAGTTTCTAGAAAAAGGTGTAATCTCAGGAGCAGGATCCTCAGTGTGTGAAGGAAGTGGGCAGCGACTCAAAGCATCTGCATGCCCAATGTCTTTCCAGGCCTGTGGATGAGTTTGTATGAATAAGCAGCAAGAAATTCAGTCCATCTCAGCATTCTTGGTGACAGGATTGTGGGCGTTGGTTTGTCCCCTGCCACAATGCCTAACAGAGGTTTGTGATCTGTGACAATAGTAAATGTTCTCCCATATAAATACTCATGGAATTTCTTGACAGCTGCAACAATTGCCAAGGCTTCCTTGTCCAGTTGCTGTAATTTCTCTCTGCTTTAGTCAAGTGCGAGAGTAAAATGCAATAGGGGCTTCCCTCCCACTGGGAAGCATGTGGCTCAAACCCCACCCCACCCCAAAAGGGGATGCATCACAAGTCAGTACAACTGGCAAATTTTCAGAGAACTGTATCAGTACAGCATCAGAAGTGATTTGTCTCTTAATAGTGTTAAAGGCAGCTTGTTCTTTTCAGACCCATGCAGACTTTTGTCTAGTAATCTGTGTAGTGGTTCTGCAATGGTTGCCTTCTGAGGTAGGAACATGTGATAGAAGTTAATGAGTCCCAGGAAAGCTTGCAAGTCTGTTTTGCATTTTGGCCTGGGGCTTCTTTGATTGCCTGAACCTTGGCATCTGTGGGGTGGATACCATGCTTGTCAATCATATAGCCCAAGAACTCTACCTTGTCAGTTCTAAGAGTGCATTTTTCTTCTTTGACTTTTAACCCGCTTTTTGAATCTGGTTAGGACTTCTCTGAGTCTCTCGTGTAACTGAGTGTCATTTTCAGCAGAGATTAACACATCATCAAAGTAAGGTACTACCCCTGGCAGTCCTTGGAGCATCCTTTCCATAAGGCTTTGGAAGATGCCTGGTGCCACACTTACTCCAAATTGCAACCTTTTGCATTTGAAAGCACCTCTATGAGTCACAATGGTTTGGGCCTCTGCAGTGGCATCATCAACTGTTAACTGTTGATATGCCTGGGCCAGATCCAATTTGGCAAAGACGTGCCCCGCCAAGAGAATGTAATAAATGATGCACCACTGGAACTGGATATGCGCTCTGTTGTAGCACATGGTTCAATGTCCCCTTGTAGTCTCTGCAGATTCTCACAGACCCATCAGCCTTGACTGGTGTGACTATGGGTGTCTCCCACCTGGAGTGGTCAGTGGGCTCTAAAACCCTTGAGCTATTAATTTATCTAATTGTGCATCAATTTTTTCCTTTAAGGCAAATGGGACCCTTCTGGGCTTTAAACGGATTGGTGGCACCTTGGAATCTAGATTGAAAGTGATAGGGGTCTCCAAGTACTTGCCTAATCCATCGCTGAAGACCTCTGGAAACTCAGACTTCAAGGCCTCCTCCCATTCAGTGTTGCTCACGTGATTGATGCCAGTCACCTCGATGCCCAGCGGGTTGAACCACTCAAGTCCCAGCAAACTTGGGCGATCCTTGTCCACGATGGTCAGGGGCAGGCATTTGGTGTGGCCTTTGAACTTCACATTGAATTCTCTTGTTCCAACTACTGGAATCTTGTTCCCTTGGTAGTCTTTAAGAGTCAGCGCTTGCTTCTTGAAATGATTCTTCTGAATGTTTGGGAGTAGTCTGTGAATAGTGTCCCATGACACCATAGACAGATATGAGCCTGAGTCCACTTCCATTTGGCAAGGCCTTCCTTCAATAAGTACCTTGACATGCACTTTTCTGTTATTGATAGAAGATGAATGACCAATAGTTACTGTCTGATGAGTTTCATTCTTCCCGTTTGCTTCTGTGCTGCACCCCATTTTCTCCCTGAGATTGTTGGGCTTGAATTCTTTGTCTTTGTTTGCAGGAAATTTCCTTCTGTTGGGTGGAGTTCTGGATGATTTGCAGACTCTTGCTAGGTGTCCTCTTTTTTCACAATGGGGGCAAATGGTGTCTAAAACTTGCATTCAGTTCGGGGTGGCTTCCCCACAACCTCTGCAGTAGAAATCTTGCCTCTTTCTTTCCAGGTCTTTCTTTTTCCGCTCCATTCTGAGTCTGTAAATTCCCTCTTCCACCTCACTGCAATCTGACTCAGAATCTAGGTCATCACAATGGTTTGTGATAGACTTTTCCCCATCAGAATGGCTCGTGGCCCTGTTCATCTTCCTCATGGCTGCTGCTGAGGACTTGGTAGCTTCTGCTGAAGAGGCTTCTTCTATGGCTTCTTTGAGTGTGATCTTAGGTTTCATTAATAACTTGCTCTGTAATACCTTGTCTTTAAGGCCCAGAACGAATCGATCACACATGGCCTCTTCTAAACTGTTAAATTCACATGCACCCCCAATGTCTCTTAAACTTGCCACGAATCGTTTACGTTCTCCCTTGATCACGACGGTAAAACGCGTGTCTCTTAATGAGGCACGATACTTGTGGTGCGTAATGGGCTCTTAACAGCTTTTCTAAATCAGGCCAGTCCATTACCTTCACGTCTGCAGCTCCCGCCAATGCCTTCGCCATCTTGAAAACTGCCGGACCGCAGTATGTAAGAAAGACCGCCCTCTTCTGCTTCTCGGAAATGTTGGCTAGATCGTTTCCTTCCAGATACATTTGGAAGCGATCTGCATACGACTCCCAGTTTTCTGCCGTAGGATCGAACGGGGCTGGGGGGGTGTTCAGCGCAGTCATCTCGCTCTTCTTCTGTTCCGCGTTGCCTTCTCTTCAGGGAAAATCCCATCCTCGTCGCCAGTGTTAAGTTTGCATGAGGAGACTGACGCGGAGTGCTTCAAGCTCTTTTGTTTTATTAGTGACTACAGCTCAGAACGGACCCAATTTGGCTGGGCTGCGGCTGCTACTTATAGCCAGCAGCCGCAGTTGATAGCCAATCAGAGTGCAGGGTTTTCCCGCACTTTTAAACCAATCATTTCTGACATTTTACAAGAACAGTTCAAACTAAACCAATGACTTAAAACCTACATACATAACAGAAAGCAAAAGCCTCATGGGTGTCCATACCTTAGTTGAAACAGTCAAGATGGTAACTACAACTATGTAATAGGAGCCTTGTCCCTTTTTAATGTGCATTGTATATGGGATACATGTAAAAAGAGCAATACTTCAGTCAAACATTTTTGTACACTCTTAAACACTTCTAATTCAGCAAATAATGCTACTACAGCCCCACTTCCATGTTGCAGCAGTGAAAGATGATGGAGGAATGTTGTCAATTGTTTTCAATGAATTGACAATTTGTTTTTAATCAGTACTAATGGAACATGCAGTAGTATTTCAGTTTGGTGTAGTGTTAAATTACCAGGCTAGAAACTAAGAGACCCTGAGATCTGGTCACAAAATCCTCTCTGGGGACCTTGCATCAGATATTCTCTCTCTAGAAGCAGGTAATGGCAAACCACTTTCTTGCCAAGAAAACTTGTCCTGGAAGTTGCCACTTGAAGGCATAAAATTATTTTATACATTAACAGAGAGTAAACATATCAATTATGCTTTAAGTCTAATTGAATTTAAACTGTAAATCAAATGTAGCTATTGTCCTGATCCCTCTGCTCTTTTAAATGTGGCTTCAAAGGCCACATATGGCAAAAGGACCAGAAAACTAATCCTCTTTTTTAATCCTTGCAGGAATATTGTTGATACTTAAGTTATTTCAATTCTATACATATTGTGTATGTATGTGTAAAAGTACACTACTAATTAAATCCCAAGCAGCAGGCCTTCTGCTTATGTTAAGATTAGATAAGTGATGTTTAAAGCATATAAAAATATTTAAGTAGTAGTTAATGGCCAGAGGAAGACAAGAGAAGGAAAGGGAAAATGTAGGAGAGGAGAGCAACCTGAATGTATTTCCTATAATGTACATTTTTTGTTTTATTTTCATTACTGTATCTTATTGTTTGAATTTTTATTTTAGCCTTAACCTTCGTACAAACGTTGAACTAATAATATTAATATTAACATTAATGTTTCTAATAACATTAATATTAACAACAAAAGATCAATAGCAAGACCAATCACATGTTGAATTAGGGATTATAATGTTATGTATGTATTTTTATGTGCGCATATGTACCCTTTCCCTTTCTTTTTGCTTTTACAGTGGTTTCTCTACTTAATTATTAATACAACAATTAAAGGGAAGCAACAAAAAGATTAGATAAATTATGACATGCTGCTGAGTGAATAAGAATTGATTTTTTTCTGTTGATAAACTATTGAGGGACTGTTCTGAATGTATAGAGTCTCCTGCTTGACCGGGGGGGCAGGGTTGGAGTAGAAGATCTCCCAACTCTGTTATTATGTTAATTCTGAGCTCAGCCCTTGAGAAATGCATCAACGGACACCATATTCGGCCTCCCACCGGTTTCTTTACTGAGAAATGCCTAATTCTGATTTCAGAATCTAGATCATTCCAAAGGACCATTCGCCAGGTAAATAATCTGACCTGACAGATCAGTTCATCCAGGAGTCAATCCTCCTTATGATCTTTTTTTTTAAATTACATTTATATGCCGCCCTTCTCCGAAGACTCAGGGCAGCTTACAATTTTTGGGATACAACCCAATGCGCTCAGCAATAGCCTTTTAGCCTTTGCTTTTATCTCGGTATGAAAGATGGAGCCCTCTGGGTCCAACAATTACATTCATTGACTGGAATGCCCTTGTCAGGGTGAGCAGGTTCATAGCAAAGCCCTTAGGCAGGTTAAAAGGCTCGAATGCTTCTTAAATTAGAACATGGAAAAGCTACTGAAATCTCCCCACCTCCGGCATGACTGGGAGCAAAGAGACATTTTTCTAGTCAGATTCCACAGCAATCTTTGTTCTGAGCCCTCATCCTCTATCTACAAAGATTTTCTGATGACTATCCTGTGTTTCTGAGGGCAGAGATGAAGAATGGCAACAGAATGACTCTGGTGAAATGAACTGTAACTAGCTGTGGAAACAGGCAGAAATAGGGTTGTGTGTGTGTGTGCGCACACACACACACACACAGAAGTGAAACCTGCTGAGTTCTTTAGAACGTATTCCAAAGATAAGAATTTATACAGACAGTAGTCTCATTTTGTGATTAGTGAACTGAGTAGTCTCATTTTGTGATCAGAAACCCTTCACCACCTATGTAGGTAATTAAAATACATATTTTAACATGCTATTTTAGGTAACCAAGAAAAATGCTCCAGACTACGATTTGTATGTTCTTTGGCTTTTTGCTGAGATAACAGTTGAGATAACAGAAACCAATTTAGTACATGCGGTGACAAATTGGGACTGCTGAAATGTTTATTAGGATTATGTGGGGGTGCACTGCTATTTTTAGATAGGGGTGGTTGGCAGGCAGTTTGTAGATAGATGCAGTCTGTTGTAATTTTTTTCCATTCTGTTACTGTGTAATTTTTCATTATTAAGGAACATATGTTCTTTAGGTTTTGCTTTCTGTTAGATAAAATCAGAACTGTTTCTTTTTCTATTAATTAAACTAAAATTATTTTCAGATATGTGCATTAAAAATCTGTTAGCAACTTGGTCAATGGCATTAGAGGTATTTTTTTTTAATCATTTTCTTTTCTCAAGGTACCTAAGGCATTACACCTCTGAGTCAGTTTGAGAAGAAGGACAGAGGGAAATTCTTTTATGAAAGAGCTTCTTTTTTCTTTCTTCATTGCATTCTTCTACTCCAGCATAATTCTTATGTGGAACAAATGGGTGTGAATCAATATAACAAAAAAAAATCCATTCATTACTCAATGGACGTGGGGCAATGTTTTCTTTTCTGCAGAATCAGTGCATATGTTTAACAGAGTTCTTGGAAGCAGTAAGCAGTAGTTGTAGCCATTTATAATTTGATGTTGCAGTGCAGCTTGAAATGTTCTCTCGGATATGTAGTTGAGAGACTTGTGAGAGAGATTTGTGAAACAAATCAGGTTTCTTCATATTTCTGATGATGAGTCTCATTTAATTCAGAGGGATTCCTCCCTCCTCCCTCCCTCTCCTTATAATTCACTTTAATCTGAATTAGTAAAAATTCCTTGAACGTATAACCAGATTGAGATGGTGTATAGATTTCATAAAGAAAAAAGTCTTGGCTTAGGATACTTCAGAAAATGGGAGATAAAAAAAACCTTAAGCTTCAGAGCAGATCCCAGTGTGACTTTTCCCCCTTTATTCCTTAGATGTGCATTTTCAGTGTTCATCAGTGTGTTCTCTTTTTTTTTTCTCGTGGGAAATTTGGTGTTGTAATAGAAAGAAATAGCACTAGTTAAGACAAATTAGCCCTCCCAAATCCATTTTCCAAGGAAAATAAACTGTCAGCTCCACTATAAAACTTTTAGACACAAAGAATGTCGATCAAGTCTCTATGAGATAACAACTGTGCTGGGAAGTAAGGCTGCTGGAAGATAACACCTGAAGATACTAACACCTCAACAATAATATTGTTAGAGCCTTTATAATACCACTTTTGTTACTTCATCGTCTTTACCAAATTAGCATGCAATCAAATTATGACTATATATCCAATCAGTTGTTTTGCTGAACCAATTATAAGTCATTTCCATATAATTTTATATAATAAGGTTGCCCTCTTTAGGTTAGCCTCTGCTGCCTCCAACACCATAATAATGCGTGAACCAATGTGTCTGATCCTTGTTACTAAAGAACTCCCTAGAGAAATTTCTCCTGCTCTATACAGGAGCAGGAGAAATTACGACCACAATTGAGCCCAGAATCTATGTTGCTAAGTGAGAAATTTGTTCAGGGAGGTTTGTCCCATTATACGACTTTTCTTGCCACAGTTGTTAAGTGAATCATTGCAGTTATTAAATTGGTCACATGGTTGTAAAATGAATCTGGCTTCCCCACTGACTTTGCTTGTCAGAAGGTCGCAAAAGGTGATCACATGATATTTATGACACTGAAACTGTCATAAATATGAACAAGTTGTCAGGCATCCAAAGGTAAATCACATGACCATGGGGGATGCTGCAATAGTCATAAGTGTGAAAAATGGTCATAAGTCACTTTTTTCAGTGCCATTGGACTTTGAACTGTCACTAAATGAACTGTTGTAAGTCAAAGACTACCAATATACATGAATGAATGAATGATGGAATCTGAAATCTGAAATCTGAAAAGAAACAGTGACCAGAGGTAATGCTGTGTATGGGCATTGCCACCTACCTGTAGAAATAATGCATTTCTAGTTGGAAGCAAATATTTCAATAATATCTATCCTGCAGTTTTTATGAAAATTTCCAGCAATTTAATAAGATGTCTTGTTTAGTCAACATCCCAACTATATTCGGCTTTGGATTCTCCCCCAATAATTGTTCTTGTATCTTGTATTTTGATTTTTGTTTTTGGTGTTTCTTTTTGGCTGATATTTGTGTGTGTTTAGAACAGCCGTGGGCAAACTACGGCCCGGGGGCCGGATCCGGCCCATTCGGCTGTTCTATCCGCCCATGAGCGAAGAGCGGAGGGTTCTCTTGCGCTCCCAGAAGGCTACGTGAAGTAATCTAACTTTGAATTTATATTAGTTCACACAAACACTCCATCTATGCTTTTGTTCCGGCCCTCCGGTCCAGTTTAAGAACCCATTGTGGCCCTCGAGTCAAAAAGTTTGCCCACCCCTGGTTTAGAATCTAGCATCAAACATTTCCACACATATTTTCTTATCCTTTTCTCTCTTTAGTCCTCCTCCTCCTCCAAAATATAAGTAATTTTTTTTAGTTCAGTTGAAGGGAGAGTAATAAAAATAGAAATGTAGTACTAGCTTCTATTGTATAGAAACAAAGCAAAAATGTCTGCAAAAGTACAACATGAAGCCGAAAGCCAGATTTTTTTTCAGGAATCAGACAGTGGTAAAAGGGGATGTGAAATACTGTTGTTATTAGGTTAAACAAATAAGGCCAGACATCTGGATTCAATCTCTGTTAGACTTGTTATTATTTGGGTTGTATTTTTTTTTCCAAAATGTCGCAATTTTTGAAACACAATTTTGTTTTTCCTGGATATTTCACTGGCCTGAGACAAAACCATGCAATACAGCTGTATGCATCTCTTAGCTTCTGATCTTTAGCAAGTGTAGTTTTTCCTGTGGAAATCACTTAGAGTATTACTTTGTTTCCTTATAACTAGACTTCTTCCTTCCTTCCTTTCTCTTTTTTGGCACCATCACCTCTTCTAAACATTAAGACATTATTTTTTGTTGTTTCCATCCTCTTCTACAATCTTTGGTCAGGCTACCATGAGCTAAGGAAGATGCCTTTCTGTATTTTAGGGTTGGCAATATGCCCCTTGGGGGCTTCAGGAAAAGCAAAACATACTCAGATATCACCCTTAAAGTAATTAATTCCAACAGTAGGTATTTCAGAATAGTTACTTATGCACATCCACAAAAGAGGATAAAAATGGATAATGTTTGACATAATGTGTGGATGGATGGATGGATGGATGGATAGATAGATAGATAGATAGATAGATAGATAGATAGATAGATATAGATTGATTGATTGAGATATAGACAGACAAATGATATAGAGCGAGATAGAAATAGATTGACAGATACAGATATATTGATACAGACAGACAGACAGACAGATAGATGATCATCCATAAACAATGAATATAACATGACTGAAACAGGATGTGTGCAACATTAGTGGGAAAGATGTGATCAAATTATTTATGTGCCTAGTCAGACTGATTTCTCAGCATTTTCCCTTTTATTTTTTTTTCCGGTGAATTAAATTTGGAGTACCAATTTTTCAAGATCAGAGAATATTCTAAAATAAACAATTATTCTTTTAAGAATAAAGGTAGTCTTCTGTGAAGTAGGGAATTTGTTTACATTTTATGTGATCCTTCTAAAATATAGTTTTCCACACTTTGATTGAATATTATTTTGAGTTCAAGCATGCAATGTTTGTGCACACAGCCCGTACAATTGAGTGTGGAAAATGAAGTTAGCTCTTGGATCCTTTTTTGGGGAAAAAATCTTTAAGGAATACAGAAATAGATCCCTAGCCTTAGCTAAGTCATCTAGCAATTTTGAATATGTCAGAATAATTCACAGAAGTGAATAGTAACTCCTCAATGTCCATTTGGAATAATGATAGTAAATATAAATCTAATCTGCATATATTATTCTTGGAGTAAGGTGGGTGTGTATAGGAATGCGTTAGGAGGTATATACCTGATATCAGAGATCAGCTAAAAAGAAAAGCCACTAGAGAAATATAAAATTGGAATAGATCTATTATTGTACTAGATAATTTTAACTTTAATTAAACTTCAGAATCAAGCTGAATCACAAAGTGATTAAAAATAAGGATTCATTTTTCTTTCACTTTATTTCATTAAGCCTCCACAAAACAAGATAATTGTGTTTCCATGTTAGGTGCAATGAATTAGGACCTGGAATGTCCAGGTTCAAATCTCCATTCAACCTTAGACATTGGTCTTGTTCAATGTTTGAATTCAGAAAACAAATAGAACCCAATAAACCATGTGTTGGATTGGTGCAAAGTATGAGCCAGGCCACCATCTTTCAAATGTAATATTTCAATTCCCTCAGGTAATTATTTAGAGTATGAATTAGAACAGGTGGGGGAGGATGATATCCCATAATGCATAAGCATAGTGTCAGGATTCTGGCAGTTACCCCCATTTAAATCATGACTCTCAAGCCAAACTTCAAAAACTTAAAAAGGATTTATTGGGGGTTAAAATGTCCAGCACTGCCTGGGTGTAGCCAACTCTGGGACACATAATTCATTGTTCCCCAACCCCTGGGTGTATCGTAATTCATATTCTCCAATGAGACTCATCCAAAGCCAAGAGACATCAATCATGTTCTCCAGTTAGAATTTTGCACGCAGAAACTTCAGTCACCTAGTTACTATCTTTGAAAACATTTATGGAATGCACTTTCAGTTTGCAAGCTGCAACACTGCTCCCCCATCCCTTTCTGTTGGCAACTCTAAAAAGACCATAGAAATATTTTATGAGTTGACACATAGCACATTGGTGGTATCATTCATGTGTCCCCTTATTCACTGTTTAAGGACATTGGGACAAATGGAAACTAGGTTGGAGGCAAGGGGCTGAAGACTCTCCTTTGCTAAACCTTACATTAGGTTGAACAACCAGAACTCTTAAGGTTGTATCCAGCTTTCAAAGCTTTGTGTGACTTCCAGAGCCCCTTGTTTTCCAATGATGCCAGGCCCTCATTTTTACTGTGACAGAAGGGAAATCAATTGCTTGTATTTATTCTGGTTTAGTCCACCTGTTTTACCTAACCCCTAACATACAAAGGGTCATATACAGCCAGAAGAATTGTGCATCACTAACTTGTATCTCTGATGTTGGTTGAATGTGATGCTGCTTCCCAAAATATAAGAATATATAATGGTTCCATGGTGTAATGGTTAGCACTCTGGACTCTGAATCCAGTGATCCGAGTTCAAATCTCGGTGGAACCTGCTTGGCTCTCTCCTTTAGGGGGTGTGCATATAAGCGTACCAACGTGCCTACCGTCCCTGTCCTATTATTTTTCTTATATGCATCCATTTCATGTATTCATAACTATGTTTATACTTATACGTATTTTCTTATAATCACTTGACAAATAAATAAAAATGAAAATGTACCTAAAGGGCCCAATTTTCAAGATCTTATGTAGGAATCTTTCTCAAAGCATAGAATATAAACATTTAGCAACGCGCCACCATGCTTTGACTAAATGTTCCTTATGAAGAGAATGGTTTAAATAAGACGAAATGTTCCTGGAATTCGAAATTGAACTCAGTAACTCTTTATGCCCTCCCACCAAAATGAATCTACCAGCTAGAATACTTGTTTACACTGTTTGGTTGGCTTTCTGACAAGAAAAAAAAACTTCTAAACCACAAAGCCCAAGTAGTGACGGAAGTAAATGTGATAGTGTGAGAATAGTTGCATTAGGGCCATCATTAGTTTCTGTGGGCTGTTGTTTTTCAGTTGTTTGCTGTGTTTCTGACTCTCAATGGGCATCATTTTGCCAGGATGGTCTCTGCACTGCGATGTTATGTTTGTGTCATCAAGGATAATCCCTCATCAGCTTCTGTTGTGTCATCTCTTTTTTTATTGCGTTCATTGGGGTCTTTTTTCCTCTGGACTTCCCCTGTCTGCCTGTTACCTAAATAACACTATTAACAGTTTGCAAAATAACAAGGTGCAATCTATTCTTTAAATTTTTATTTTAACCGTGGTAGTTTAAATGTCCATGATTGGAATTAATGCTTCTGCTTCAAGCCATTTGTGAAAGATAGCACAGCAACAAATCTGCTAAGTTAACATAAGGATATTTGCAAAAAGTAGCACACTCAACATGAGTGCGATAGCTGTATACATCATTGCCTAGTCCTCATACGTGGTGCCATCAAATTTCACGTGTACTGTATGTAGCAGACAAAAACAGAAGCTTTTCTGTTCTGCAAGTTCCTTAAATGTTTTTAAATGATTAAAATTTATTTTTATTTCTCTTATCATTTCCAGAAAGTGATATAATTCAGCTATAGTCGTTCAGGGCTCAGGCAATGAAGTTTTAACACCTACCCCAATTAAATGAGATTCTTGTTTGGATTACTCTCAGAACGTTCCCTAGCCTGGTTCACATTAAGTTATCTTTTTAGTAGTATGGTGTGCTTGATGGTTATATTCTAAAAGTAAACATCTGTGGTGGTACAATAGAAGAAAAAACAAAAGCAAATGAAGCAATCCAAAGATCCATTAGGCTTCCCAGCACTCTCCCAGTACTCAGAGAGAATGAACAGTTCATTCCCAGTATCCCAGTAAATTATTCTTTATCAGACTGCCCCATTATTTTTATTGTAGGCTGTATGGCCCATTCTTCCATTTGCTATTTCATCTATGGCTCTTCTATCAAACTCCTTAGGTTTTCTTTTTGGAGTGGGTGAGAGCTCTTTTCCAATTTGAGAAAACTTGTGTAGCTCATTTTAATAATTAATATTCAGCTTGCCTGACCACTAAAGAAGATGGGATCAAAAACAAACTTTGATGCTTCTAATACGAGGAAACTGGAGTTACTCAAGTATCAACAGTTGCTGGTTACTCGTAATAGTCCTATGAACAGTAATACTATTCTTAGGTACCTATGTAAATACAGATCACCATATCCACCCAGGGACTATTGTTATTAAGGTTTCAGATAGGGAAAATGAGTTTGAAGCATTGATCGTACCTACTCCAAGTTTCCCAATGTGTTCATAGATTTCATGAGATTTGCTAATCCTTATTCTTTACAGATTGTTATATTGTTATATTCAGTGAAATAAGTATCAAGGAAAGATTGAATTCTTCCATAAGAATCCACATAAGACTTATATATCACCCCATCGTGCTTCACAGCCCTCTCTAAGTAGTTTATAGAGTCAGCATATTGGCCCAACAGTCAACCTTGAGCTGGTCAGAATCAAACTGCTGGCAGTTGGCAGAATTAGTCTGCAATACTGAATTCTAACCACTGCACCACCACGGCTCCTATGCCATTAAGATTAGCTGTTATTATTTCACATCACAAGTGCTTAAAATGTTATTTTTAAATCTATTCTGGATATTTTAATGTTGAATTTATATATCAAACTTCTTAACTGCCCTCACAAAGGGGCTCTGAGTGATGTATTTATTTATATATACCAAACTTCTTAACCACCCATAATTAATTGTTTTCTTCTTTTTCATCTCTGGGCCATCTTTTTCCTTTGTTAGTGGGACATTTATTGTCACATGCGGATCTTTCAGGCTGCAGAATTGTGGGCCCTAAGAGAATCTCCCCTCTCTTGGGTTTGGCCCACCGGTCTATCCCCAGCCTATCTTGAGGACGGATTATGGAATCCAGAGAGATGGCATGGCGCGGGAAGGGGTAGGGGTTGGGGTCCAGGGATGGATAGGAAGAGGGGTCCCAGGACCTCATTGGAGAAATTTTTAGTTCGTTTTTTAAAGGGGTTAGGGAGAGGGGGTTCTGTAGAAAGAGCTCAGCGCAGCCCGAGACAGGGTCGTGGTCAGGAGGTGCATGGGGGGGCCTGCGGGACCCCGGGAGGAACAGTGGGAGCGGTGATCTCCAGGGTGGTTGGGATTGGCAGGAGTTGATGAGGCATGGGGCCATATCATGTAAGGGGAGTGCGCCCCCGCTGTATCCGAGCAGTAGCGCTCTCCAACCCCTTGGCCTCTTCCCGATTCCCTGGGACCCCTGGGCTCCGACTGGTGTACTTTAATGCCAGGTCCATGGTTAACAAGGCACCCCTCCTCCGTGAAGTGGTTGAGGAGGCCGCGGACCTGGCTTGTATCACCGAGACCTGGTTGGGGCCAGAGGGTGGAGTCCCTCTAGTTGATCTATGCCCCCCAGGTTTTCGGGTGTTGCACCGGTCTCGAGCCCAGGGAAGGGGTGGAGAGGTAGCTGTTGTTATTTGGGAAGCCCTGATTCCAAGGGAGGTCCCTGCTCCGGAGATAGGTGGGTGTGAGGCCCTCCTCTTAAGGTGCAGGCCGGGGGTCGGATGGGCTTGCTGCTCACATACCTTTCCCCCAGCTATGTGTCAGCTGCCCTGCCTGGGCTTCTCGACGCGGTCTCAGGGGTGGCGGTGGAGTTCCCAGAACGTATGGTTCTGGATGACTTCAACCTGCCCTCTCTGGGGGCGGCATCAGGTTTGGCTCAGGAATTCATGGCCTCCATGGCGGCCATGGGTCTGACCCAGATAATTGATGGCCTGGCCCACGAGGGGCAACACGCTCGACCTGGTTTTTGTCTCGGAGCAGTGGCGTAGTGTTCTGGGGGGTGGTGATACTAGCGCCCATCCCGTTCCGTGGTCAGATCACTATTTCCTACAGCTGGTTTTCCAACAAGCTGCCCCACACTGCTGGGATGAGGAGCCACATAGATGGTTCCGCCCCAGACACCTGATGGACCCTGAAAGGTTCCAGGCGGAACTGGGGTCTTTTCCTACATCCCTTATCCACAGCCCTGCTGAGGTCCTAGCGGCTGCCTGGCAACAGGCTGCTGCGGGGGCTCTCGACAGGGTTGTCCCCATGCGTCACCTTTCTCGGCGCAGATCCCGGTTAGCTCCCTGGTATACCAAGGAGCTCCGAGAGATGAAGCACCGTAGAAGGGGCTTAGAGAGCAGATGGAGGTCGACCTGCTCCGGTTCTGACCGAGCCCAGTTAAGAGCCCATATTACGACTTACCTGTGTTAGTCTCTCCATTTCCATACATTCATGTTTTCCAAATATGTAAAGGTGGTGTAGTGGGTTCTTTCCATTTCTGTGCTAATGAGATTCGTGCGGCTGTTAATAAGTGCATAATCAAGTATTTGTCTTTGGGGGGATAATTTCTTTTAATCATTCCCAGAAGAAACAGCTCCGGTCTCCACTCCAGCTCACATTTTGTAATTTCCTCTATCCATTTTTTTATTTCTATCCAATATTTCTTTATTTTAGGGCATGTCCACCAAAGATGGAAATACGTGCCAATTTTATCTTTACACTTCCAACAATTTGGGTTTGCTGCTGGAAATAATTTCGCTAATCTAGCAGGTGCCAAATGCCACCTATACATCATTTTATATTGGTTTTCCTTGTATGCCACCGATTTTGTATATGACAAATTTTTCTGCCAAACTTAAATTAAATGAAAAGGAGGATTCACAGTATTATAAAATTTGGGATAAGTGGTATAACTGGGTGGAACAAAATGCAAAAAGAACGGTGAAGAAAAAAAGGAATTTAGGAACACAGGATTCTTAAGTGGAGGCAAAGATGCTATAGATAATACACTTTAACTTACAGTGAATATGAAGGTTATATAGAATAATTAAAGCTACAACCTAAACCAAACAAATAGGAAAACTGGTAACATATTTAGATATAATCTATCTTTATGGTAAAAGTGTATATCCAATTTGAGATCCAAACTAAACGAAGAAAGCGCTTGGCACATTGTTTTGTATGTGTATTTGTATGTTTGTGTGTTTTTAATATTCTGTAAAGTTTTTTAAAAATTAAAAAAATAGGACTTACCTGGTAGCTATGAGAGCGGCGAGAAGGGTTTATTTCTCCGCTCTCATAGCATCCACAGATAACTGCCCAGCCACCCTGTTTAGGGTCACCTGCTCCCTCTTACAGCCGGGGGTGGCAGTGGATCCTTTGCGGGGTAGAGCTGAGGAATTTGGTCAATATCTGCTGGATAAGATCACTCGGATCCGGGAGGGGTTGTGCTTTAATTTACAGTGGTCTGATATTGAGGATGCAAGTAGTCTGGCCAATGTGATCTGGACTGAGTTTGATCCTGTTTCTGAGGATGAAATGGACAGGATTATGTGACGGCTGAGTTCCACCACATGTTTATTGGACCCGTGCCCTTTCTGGTTGGTATATGCCTCCAGGGAGGTCACATGCGGTTGGCTCCGGACAGTGGTCAATGCTTCACTAAGGGAGGGCTTGTTCCCTGCCGCCTTGAAAGAGGCGGTGGTGAGGCCCCTCCTGAAGAAGCCTGCCCTGGACCCAGCCGTGTTGAACAACTTCCATCCGGTCTCCAACCTTCGCTTTTTAGCGAAGGTTGTTGAGAGTGTGGTGGCGCAGCAGTTTCTGCTTTTCCTGGAGGAAGCGGACTACCTGAACCGTACCAATCGGGCTTCCGGCCCGGGTATAGCACGGAGACGGCATTGGTCACGCTGGCTGATGATCTCTCTAGGGCGCGGGACAGAGGATTCTCCTCTGTCCTGGTCCTGTTAGATCTCTCAGCGGCTTTCGATACCATCGACCATGGTATCCTGTTGCAGTGTCTCGGGGGGTTGGGAGTGGAAGGCACTGTTTTGCGGTGGTTCTCCTCCTACCTCTTGGGACGCGCGCAATCGGTGTTGGCAGGGGGGCAGAGGTCAACTCCGAGGTCTCTCACTTGTGAGGAACCCCAGGGGTCGGTCCTCTCGCCCCCCTTGTTCAACATCTACATGAAGCCGCTGGGTGATATCATCCATGGCTTTGGGGTGAAGTATCATCAGTATGCTGATGATACAGTTATACATCTCCGCCACAGGCCACATCAGTGATGCCCTCTCCGTGATGTCCCGTTGTCTGGATGCGGTATGGATCTGGATGGACAGGAACATGCTTTGGCTCAATCCGGCCAAGACAGAGTGGTTGTGCATACTGACATCTCGGTCCAGTCATGAGATTCCATCTTTGGTCATGGGGGGAAAGGTGTTGGCCCCCGTGGACAGGGCATGGAACCTGGGGGTTCTCCTGGACTCACGACTCAGGTTAGAGGAGCAGGTGGGAGCTGTGGCCAGGGGGGCCTTTGCCCAGGTCCGGCTGGTTCACCAGTTGCGCCCATATCTGGACCGAGATGCCCTGCGCACGATCACTCAGGCACTTGTCATCTCTCGACTCGACTACTGTAACGCTCTCTATTTAGGACTGCCCTTGCATACCATCCGGAGGCTTCAGCTGGTGCAGAATGTGGCCGCGCGGGTTGTGATGGGAGCTTCCTGGTACTCCCATGTTACACCCCTCCTGCGCGACCTGCATTGGCTGCCAGTTGCCCTCCAAGTGAGATTCAAGGTCCTGGTATTAACATTCAAACTCCTACAAGGCATGGGTCCAGGGTACTTACGAGAACGACTCCTACCAGCATCGAATGCCAACTGCCCTGTATGAGCGCACAGACAGGGGCTCCTTGGGGTTCCGTCTGTGACCCAGTGTCGCTTGGCGGTGTCCTGGGGGAGGGCCTATTCTGTGGCAGCTCCCACTTTGTGGAACCAGCTTCCCCTGGGGCTCCGTTTGGCCCCTGACCTTCGCACCTTCCGCCATGACTTAAAGACCTGGCTGTTTGAACAGTTCGGGCTGTGCTGACTTCTTGGGGGTGGGGTGGCTTTGTTTTAAATTGTTGGGGTTTTGTATGAATTTGAAGTTTCATAAATACATGTGAATTTAATAAAGAAACAAATAGGTAAATCTTGCTTTCCCAAGCAAGGAAGGTGCAGCTATGCCTTCAATTTTTTTTGAAGCTCATCTCTAATTTTGAACTGGGTTGTATTTGCATGTGTTATTGTCAGCACTCATGACTATATTTATAAACTGCTGGAAGAGTATGAACATCTTTGTATGCCCAAAACTTTATTGAAAATTAGACTATCTTGTATCTTGTGTTTCCCTTGTTCCAAAACAAACAAGAACAATTGCGTGCCCGGCAACATACATTTTATTACTTTGGTTCACAATATACCTATGAAGGTATGGCTTTTTTAAACAGGTGGACACTGGTCAGCTTTGACAAAATCGGACAGTTCTTCTCCTCCCAACCATTGAACTGATTATCCTTGTGGTCTTTGCTATTTGCAATATTAAGCTCTTCTGTGATAACATAGCTATTTTTTCCTAACACAATGTGAGACCTCAGTGAATCCAAAATATCCTTGAAGTTTTCAAAGCAACTGTAACTTCTAGGTTGCACATAAGTGAGTAACAACAGCTCAGGTATGATGGGCTTCTACAGCACTGATTGACTGCTTAATCTTCTCCTCCACAAACAGCTAGCAGTGCTTTGCGGTAATCCCCTGAAGTATCCTTCTGAAATAAGGAACATCAAGTCACAAAAAATCATCAACTATGCAAAAATGTAAATGAATTTACTGAGTAACCATTCTACGTATCTTAAAACTGGTTTAACAAGCACCATGTACAGGGCACCATGAGAACTGTAGTTCTGCTGGCAACTCAATTGTACCACTCTTAACCATTAACATAATTCTTTAAGAAAAAACATAGCAGTTAAACTTACATTAAAACAATACATCCTTAAAATTCAACCTTCTCCTACCTCATGCCCTCCAGGTGTGTAGGATTACTGTTTTCACTTTGCTATTACCCACTGCCATTACCAAATACTGAGGTGACCAGACTAGAGTGGGTTCCTTCAGCATAGTGTTTTTCAAACTTGGCAACTTTAAGATGGGCAGATTTCAACTCCCAGAATTCCTCAGCCAGGATGACAGTTCTGAGAGTTGAAGTCCACATATCTTAAAGTTGCCAGGTTTGAAAAATATTGCTTTAGCATCTTTTTAGAAAGGTATACTAAGCATGTTCTCTGCAACAGTAAATTCCTAAAGAAGCCTGATTGAGGAACTAGATCTTTGGGTTAAAAACTCCATTCCAATCTGAGAAAGGAGAGGGTGTCCCTGATTATGTCAGCGTAGGCAAAGCACGCTGATTGAGCAGCTGCTATTCATATACAGGTAGTCCTCGACTTATGACACAATTGAGCCCAACATCTCTGTTGCTAAGTGAGTTGCCCCATTTTATGACGTTTCTTGCCGCAGCTATTAAGTGAATCACTGCAGCTGTTAAGTTAGTCACCCAGTTGTTAAGTGACTCTGGCTTCCCCATTGAATTTGCTTGTCAGAAGGTTGCAAAAGGCGATCACATGACCACGGGACATTGCAACCATCATAAATATGAGTCAGTTGCCAAGCATGAATTGGATCACGTGACTATCGGGATGCTGCAAATGTGAAAAACAGTCATAAGTCACTTTTTTCAGTGCTATTGTAACTTCAAACAGTCACTAAATGAACTGTTGTTAAGTCCAGGACTATGTGTAGCTGGCTAATAAATGTACCAGTATCAGACAAATATACACTTTAGAGCAGGGGTGTCAAATTGGTGGCCTGCAGGCCGGATGCGTCACATGCAGGCCATACCCACCCCAGCTCCGCGAAAAAAACATTGTGATACATCACTTGATGACAACATGACGCTGAGAGATTGACATCTGTGCTTTGGAGCATGAACTTGTTCTTACATCAACACAGGTCTCTCTGTGTGTGAGACACACTCTTAACTTAACCCTACAGATTGATCTGTTTTGTTCTTTTCAGCTTACAGAGTCTCTTTTTGTACTCTTGAATTTCATACTCACCCAAGCTGCCATGAGACTAATTAGTCATAGGCAAAAAATGAGGTGAACGATAAAGGTCAAAGCACTTATGACACTAAAATAGGCAAAGTGGTGTTCACAAAACCTGAAAAAGTTTCTTTTACCTCAATCATGTGATGTAGAGACTTGTCATACAGCTCCCAAAATTCACGCCGGATGTTGAGCAGATCAGTTTCGCTCCTTGAAACAATGATCCTGATGAGAGTTTGGTCATCTGTGCCAGCACCCTGAAGAGATTAGAAACACACCAGGTGGCTGAGAGGCAGGAAGTAGTGGATTTCCACTCACATTATTGCTGCAAAATATTTTGAAGAGATGGCAACAACAACTATAACCTAGCAACAGGATTATTTTGCTCCCACAATTATAAAGTACAGGTAACTGAATGGAAGCTTCACATCCTGCTTTGCAAAAATATATATCAGCATTGATAAATCTGAGTTCCCTTCTTTGTGGGTGTTGGGTATCTGGCTCCTGCTAGCCTGCTAAATCCTAGTTCTAAAGATGGGATGACCAAAGGAGAAAGTGTCCCTCATGTCTGCACCCGAGCTCTAGCAAAATTTTCTTAAGGAATTCTCTTTTTTTTTTTTTTAAATTACATTTATATGCGCCCTTCTCCAAGACTCAGGCGGCTCACAATTTTGGAGCACAATCCAATGTGCTCAGCAATAGCCTTCATTCCATTGTATATGCCTGCTTATTACTAAGCGGCATTTTTACAAGGTCAGCTAATTGCCCCCAACAATCTTGGGTCCTCAATTTACCTACCCCGAGAGGATGGAAGGCTGAGTCAACCTTGAGCCTGGTGGGATTCGAGCCTACAGTAGTTGTAGACAGCTGGATCTTAAGAGCAGGCATTTACAGCCTGAGCCACCAAAGCTCATACAGGTGAAACTCAAAAAATTAGAATATCATGCAAAATTTCATTTATTTCAGTAATGCAACTTAAAAGGTGAAATTAATATATGAGATAGACTCATTACATGCAAAGCACGATAGTTCAAGCCATGATTTGTCATAATTGTGATGATTATGGCTTACAGCTCATGGAAACCCCAAATCCACAATCTCAGAAAATTAGAATATTACATGCAATCAATAAAACAAGGATTGTACATAGAACAATATTGGACCTCTGTAAAGTATAAGCATGCATATGTACTCAGTACTTGGTTTGGGCCCCTTTTGCAGCAATTACTGCCTCAATGCGGTGTGGCATGGAAGCTAACATCCTGTGGCACTGCTGAGGTGTTATGGAAGACCAGGATGCTTCAATAGCGGCCTTCAGCTCTTCTGCATTGTTCGGTCTCATGTCTCTCATCTTTCTCTTGGCAATGCCCCATAGATTCTCTATGGGGTTCAGGTCAGGTGAGTTTGCTGGCCAATCAAGCACAGTAATCCCACGGTCATTGAACCAGGTTTTGGTGCTTTTGGCAGTGTGGGCAGGTGCCAAGTCCTGCTGGAAAATGAAGCCAGCATCCCCATAAAGCACGTCTGCAGAAGGAAGCATGAAGTGCTCCAAAATCTCCTGGTAGACGGCTGCATTGACCCTGGACTTAATGAAGCACAGTGGACCAACACCAGCAGATGACATGGCTCCCCAAATCAACACAGACTGTGGAAACTTCACACTGGACTTCAAGCATCTTGCAGTGTATGCCTCTCCATTCTTCCTCCAGACTCTGGGTCCTTGGTTTCCAAATGAGATGCAAAAGTTGCTCTCATCAGAAAAGAGGACTTCGGAGCACTGAGCAACAGACCAGGTCTGTTTTTCTTTAGCTCAGGTAAGATGCTTCTGATGTTGTTTGTTGTTCAGGAGCAGCTTGACAAGAGGAATACGACATTTGAAGCCCATGACCAGGATCCATCTGTGTGTGGTGGCTCTTGATGCACTGACTCCAGCCTCAGTCCACTCCTTGTGAAAGTCCCCAACACTTTTGAATGGCCTTTTCCTGACAATCCTCTCCAGGCTATGGTCATCCCTGCTGCTTGTGCACCTTTCTCTTCCACACTTTTCCCTTCCACATAATGTTCTATTAATGTGCTTTGATACAGCACTTTGGGAACATCCAACTTCTTTTGCAATTACCTTTTGAGGCTTTCCTCCTTATGGAGGGTGTCAATGATGGTTTTCTGCACAACTGTCAGGTCAGCAGTCTTTCCCATGATTGTGATTCCTACTGAACCAGACTGAGAGACCATTTAAAGGCTCAGGAACCCTTTGCAGGTGTTATGGCTTAATTAGCTGATTAGAGTGGGACACTTTGAGCCTAGAATATTGCACCTTTTCACAATATTCTAATTTTCTGAGATTGTGGATTTGGGGTTTTCATGAGCTGTAAGCCATAATCATCACAATTATGGCAAATCATGGCTTGAACTATCTTGCTTTGCATGTAATGAGTCTATCTCATACATTAGTTTCACCTTTTAAGTTGCATTACTGAAATAAATGAACTTTTGCACGATATTCTAATTTTTCGAGTTTCACCTGTATAAAGGACAGACAAGTTAATACATTTCCTAAAATGCCTCTGTTTATAGCATCACCTCCCTGTAAATAGGTCATTTCTGGTCTCTTTAATAAACAAAATATTAGTATACTGACTCTTCCTTCCTAGGGCAACAACAAGAAGTGGGTGTTTGTTTTTACCTTCATGGACTTGTATAGCTTGTCAGCAAAGAAAGCTTGCTTGTTCTTAACACTCCGCACTTCAGAGAAAGAGGGAGAACAAAGAGGAGAACATGAATGTATTGCTAGGAAATAACCAACATGCAAAGTATTCTGTCTCAGCCACTCCTTGCTTAGTAAGTTCTAAATAAATCTGGTTATAGTATCACTTTTCATTTGGCAAATGGAAGAGGGAAGGAAGAGGGACCAAAAAAACTACCCATATAAAATTATGGAACTGAACTTCCAAACAGGGAAGGAGATGGGGGAGGGAGCAATTTCCAAAGACATCTGTTGCAGAAGAAACAGCATGACTCTTTAAGAACTCACAATTATATTATGAGTTGGTTTAATGTTTATTGTTAGGCTTGCATGGACTAGTGTCCATGCTTCATCAAGTGCATGAAGTACTATCCTGGATTACAGCTGTGGTTGAAAATAGGGAGAGGGGGCAGATGGAACAAGGGGCTGTAATCCAGAAAATCAGAGGAAATGTGAAACAAGAAATACAGGCCTTGAGGAGATTATGAACAACAGCCATTCAAAAAGATCTGTTAATCAGGCCACCCTAATAAATATCAAATAAGACATGAATCTATTTCTGTTTTTTAAAAAAGCTTTTCACAAATTGAACTGCATCCCAGTTTCCATCCTTTATGCACAGACATTTTCTGAGTGCAGATTTTCAACTAGAAGGGTGTATTTTCATTGCCATAGTGATGCCTCATAATTTAAAACAAAAACCAAAAACCAAACAGTTAACAGGAACAAAGAACCCAAAAAATTCCCCCTTCAGTTCTGTGAATTGCAATAAGAGGGATGGTTGGGCAGCCACTTCCTGATCTGCTAGTATGCATGAATGAGGAAGTTTTTTTGGGCATGGGCAGATGTGGCTTCTCTCTCCACTTCTTCAGTACCTGTCTAGCCTCTGGGTGCCATCAGACAGGACACAGAAGGGGCCAGGGGGAAAAAAAGGCCCGTTCCACTCCAGTGAGGGCACTATAAGCAAGCACGGCAATTGCTTCTTGTAAGCCATGATGAAGAGAAGAGGTGACAGGTGAGCTACCCAGTGCCCAAGTATACTTGACCATACTAGGGCCAGACAGTAAGCCTGCACAAAAGCCTGGGCTAAAGGAGTTCAATACTCATCACAAATGGCTGAAAATAAGATGACTAAAGGATTGTTCAGTTCCGCTAAGATTTCATACACAGCAGTGGTGGTATTCAAATTTTTTTACTACTGGCTCTGTGGGCATGGTGTGGTTTGGTGGGCGTGGCTTGGTGGCAGGGGAAGCATACTGTAAGATCTCCATTCCCTCCCCATTCCTGAGGGAAGGATACTGCAAAATCCCCATTCCCTCCCCACCCCACTAACCTGCTTTCCAGCTCCGTTCTCCTATACAGGGCAACCAAAGAAGACCCAGCCGATCAGCTGGGACTCGGGAGGCAGAGAATAGATGGGGCGGGGCCAGTCAGAGGCGGTATTTGCTGGTTCTCCAAACTACTCAAAATTTCCGCTACCGGTTCTCCAGAACCTGTCAGAACTGGCTGAATACCACCTCTGATACACAGAAGCTTAATCTGAGCCAGAAAGAACTTTGCCTGGCCACAGTCACACTAGGCAACATGAAATGCTCCAGCCAAGAATGACACTTTGGATTGTGTGTAGGATCAATGTTACTTTCAAAAACAGTCAGCTTTCTAGCTTTGAGATGGTGCAGAAAAAGCTGAAAATAAACGATCAGAAAAGTGTTGCATTTTGATAGCCGGCCTGTAGAAAATCTCTAATAAGCAGCCCATCCATCTGTTGTTGTTTTTTCAGGGCAATTGGTTCCCTCCCCCACTGCTGCATACAATACGGCACATGAATTCTGTCTCATATATTAATCCAATTTTGCAACATAGCCACATTTTCACAAGAAGCTTAGGCCAGCTTGCTTCATCTATGCAAATCACAGAAAATTGCTCAACTGTCAAAATATTGCAAGATCAACTTGATTCTGACAGGTTTTAATAAAGTCTGCATTCCGTATGAAAAAAAATACATTTCTCTATACTATACTCATATAAAACAACACTCACCAATAGCTAAAAAGGCATCCCGGACATCTCCGGACATCCGTTTGTTGATGGCATGGGCCACATCATGATTTGTCATCTTAACAAACTCCTGGAAGACTACAAGGATCAAAGGCAGAATGTAAGAAATCTAAATTTCCAATGCAAGATTGACTTAAAAGATTGTTCTGAGTTTCAAGGCTGGTAACAATTAGGGGATACCATGTAAAAGCTTGCAGAACAAACTATTAACATCGACAGGGAAGGGCCTTAGCTGATTAAACAAACTTCCTGCCTTTGAATTTTTATGTCCAAAAATGCTGGCCTTCTCCAACGAAGAAAGAACGAAGAAATTTTTTCCCACTTTCTTTAGGAAGTTGATTGTACCAGCCCCTTTTCTTCCAGTCCCTTAGGTCAGTGGTTCTTAACCTGGGCGATATCACCCCCCAAGGGACGATTTTGTTTTTCAGGGGGGCGATGGAACGAAAAGGGGCGACGTGGGGGTGAAGGAACGGAAGGGGGGTGATATGGGGGCGATGGAGCGAGTTATATTGGGAGAGAGAGAGAGATCGATCTATATTGGTAGATAGGTAGGTAGGTAGACAAAAAGACAGACAGGTAGGTAGATAGGCAGGAAGGCAGGCAGGCAAACAGACAGACCTTTTGGATGGATGGATGGACAGGCGCTGGTTCAGGTGCAGTACAACAGTCAATGGGGTGAGCCTGCAGGGCCGGCGCCTCGAACGCTCCCCTGCCACTTCTTAGCGTCCCCAAGGGGGCTGGCAGAGGGGTGCTAAGAGGCAACAGGGGGGTGTTCGAGGTGCTGGCCGGCCCTGCAGGTTCACCCATTGACTAGCACTGCTCTGGAGCCAGCGCCTCCAATGCGGAAGCAGTGGCACATTACGTGCTGCCACAGCCGTGTTCAACGCGCCGCCCCCCTGCCACCTCTTAGCGCCCCTCTTCTGGCCCCCTTGGGGATGCTAAGAGGTGGCAGTGGGGCGGTTATGTTAGGGGTGGGGGGCGATGACAACTTCCTCAATGGCTCAAGGGGGCAATTCTTTCAAAAAGGTTAAGAACCACTGCCTGAGGTGTTCCCCCAACACTTTCCCAAAATTCAGGGCTACCAGATCCGGGCTGCAAAAATCCAGGTGGCCATTAGATGGCAGCAACATAAGATAAAGGAAACTCTCTCCTGACTGTTGGGTTTTTTTCCCTGTCTAGTTCTGACAGCTTTACCTAAACAACTGCTTCAGACATCTACATAGCTGGAAACATCAAACCAGTTACTTTGTGCTTAGTCACGATTATAAACGTGGCATAAAAACCATACATTTTGGGAGAGCCAGTTTTGGAAGGTCGTTATAGGTGCTCGATTGATTCTACTGCTCTTTTAGGCCTGAAAACTGGCTGGGCCAGTCCAAGGTGTACATGCTTTTGGTGGGGAAAATAGGAGGCAGGAGCATGACGTACATTGCTTTGAGCTGTAAGATATAATCATTGCAACACATCCCTGTTGCCTTCCTACCTCTCCTGAGTTGGGGATAGCTCTGGGTGCACAAGATGCTCAGGAAGCGGGTCTCAAGGGATGTCGAATCATCACTGGAAACATCAGACAATTTCTGCAAAATCATTGAAGAATCAAGGGATGGAGGAGAGAACAACCAAGAATGGGATCTAGTGAATGTCAAAAGTCTGTTTCGGAATAATCTAATCAGGTGGTCATAATGTTGTTAAGATGCTATAAATCTGTTTGTCCAATCTATTGAGTTTGATGCCAGCATTTTATTCTTCACTAGTACTGTGCAGTGACTGAAAATATTTATCAGCCCAAACCCACCCTGGAAATCTTGTATGATATAATGTGTCTCTCACTACGTCTTATTCTTTATCAGTAAATACAGAACATACTATCATTCATACAGATCTAGTAATAGACCATAAGAATTATTTGCATGTCAAAAGACCATTACAGAGATAGAGTCAAATTTAATTTTAAAAAATGAGCATCTCTGTTATGGAGTCTGATTTCTCCCCAATCCCAAGTGAGTATCCAACTGCATTCTATGTAGCAAAAATAAATAAACAAACAAGGAAAGATATTTTTTGAATTCATTTTAGTGCATGGTGGGGCAGAGCAAAGCACAGGCAAGAACCCATTTTCCTATGGGATTCTTACGCATAGACAAATAAACAGCACATCAGTGGATCAGTACAAATTATCCCCAATAACTTTAATTCTCTTTATGTGATAGTTATCAGGCTGTTCCTGGTTGCTCTTTTGCTGCTTTGCAGTAAGTTCAAGATAGTGTTCTTTTTCTCCATTCCTCCAGCTGAGCAGTTGGGAAATGAAGCCTAAAGAGCCCAACAACAGATAATACAGGTAGTCCTTGTCTAATGACCGCTTAGCAACCATTTAAACTTACGATGGCATTGAAAAACTTTTGTTTGTTTGTTTTATTGGGACTTATAAGCCGCCCTCTCTCCCGAAGGACTCAGGGCGGCGTACATAAAAGACAGAAAGTACAAAAGTTAAAAGAAATTAAAAAGATATTAAATTATGCCAAATAAATAATCAAATTAAAACCCCCAATCCCCTGTCAGTCCAGGCCGGATTGCAAAAATAGCCATGTTTTGAGGTCGCGGCGGAAGGAGCATATATCAGGGGCCAAGCGCAACTCAAGGGGTAGTTGATTCCAGAGGGTGGGATTTTATGACCAGTCACCAAAATTACAATTGTTGCAGAGTCCCATGGTCAACTGATCACTATTTGCAAGCTTCACAGTCAGCTTCTGATAAGCAAAGTCAATGAAGAAGCAGCAGTAAGTTGCAAGTCGCAATAATGTCATGCTTAAACAACTATGGGTGATTAGTGACTGCAGCAGAACTGACATCATGAGTCTAGCCCAGTCTTGTGACATTTCACCTAACAACCATGTTGCCAGTCCCAATTGCGGTCATTAAGTAGGACTACAATATCTGTAATTCTATCCACATACATTTTTTTTCAGTCACCTCAGGCTGGGAAGGCACATGAGCCCAGGCAATACAGAACAATATCTGAAATTGGGGAAGCAAATTAATATTGATTTGAAAAATATTATTGTGTGAGCCCAGAGAGGCACAGCATCAGCAATCAGATTGATAGAGCATCTCTTTTCTCATTCCAAACAGGCTGCATGCTTTTCATTCAAAAAGTCTCTGAAATCTTTGGCATTCCTAGATAAGGGACCTCAGATAAGGTAGACTTTATAAAGACCACATAAAGAGCAGGTTACAAAAGGCACAACAGAAAACACACTCTCTCTTTCTCTTTCTTTCTGTCTACTTAGCATTCCCAAGCAGATACAATAAAATTATAGACTATATGGATCCTTGGTTGTTATTTTGTCAGCCTGCCACTTGTTGCCCAAAGAGCTTTCTTGGTGATGAGATCACAGACCCTTCACTTAATTCAACTTTACTTTCACCCACATTTTACATTTAATGTATTAATTCTACCATTCCCTAAAACCTGATGTAAGAAAAGTAAATGTATTTGTAGATCATCCTTCCCCAACCTGCATCTTGCAAATGTGCTAAAGCTGCTTTCAAGAATTTTTAGGCAATGTAGCTGGGAAAACTAGTCATAGACATTCAGAACATGTCAAGGAAAAATGAAGGGCAGGCACTCACCAAGGTTTCAGCAACCACCTGACAACAGAAAGAGAAAGAGAGGGAGGGAGGGAGAGGAAGGGAACAAGGTCAGAGATGGTGTGGCACAGGTCACTCCAGGGATTTCATAAACAAATTGTGTCATTCTAAGATCTCAAGATGACATTGGCACCAATATAGCCTGCTTAATTATGGCAACAAAAGGAGTCTCATTGTCATTTTTTATTCAGATACTCAGATCAGATGCAGTTCCTCAATGTTGAAGGGGCTAATCATGCACACATCCCTTAACTTTATTTTTGACAATGAGTAGAAATTCTCTATTTTGAAAAGTTATGCCAGCTTTCCAACTAATGCAAAAGCAGAGGGGGACAGGAGATCTTGAAAGTAGCATGGAAACAGAAATAAACAGAGGCACATAAGTGATGTTTGTACTAATGTTTTCTGATTACATGTATTTGGTGTAAGGAGCCTCTTTCCAACATTTTAGGAAACTGTTAGCAGTCTGCTGATATCCCTTCCTGCTCCAGAGACAGCTCTATGAATATTTCCAGGGGGGGTGGGAAAGGAAGATTAAAAATCTGCAGCATATATGACATAATGTGCACATGTAGCATGCATACCTATCCATTTTTACTATATATTATTAGTAGGTGTTTTTTTCTGAAACAATGTTTAAAAATACATTTTCTGAACGTCACAAAAAATATTCGTTAAAGAGGTCCCACATTTTCAAATAGCAGCATAGAAAACTGTCTTCACAATTTTGTTTAAACTTTAAATTTGTACCAGAAAACTTCCTTTATCCTTAGCACCTCAGCATTCAACCAAGGACCATAATTTTCCCCTTGATTTGTCACTGACAGAAGAGATAGATTGTTGGGGACAATATGCTGACTTTGTAAACTGCTTAGGGAGTGATGTAAAGCACGAATATAAGTCTAAGTGCTATTGCTTACTGGTATATGCCTCTATGTGAGGAATGTAGGGATAGGAAGTAAACTGTCAACAGTTTCCTGAATATCTGAAAAAAGGCTAAAGTCTTTGCTCCCCACAACTTTCAACAGGAAAGGAATGCACAGCAAAGAAAAAGGAACAATCAGCTGATTGAAGAGATCAGCAGAAAAAAATATTTGGGTAAACAAATGTGGAAGATAACAGAAATTAACTTGTGCAAAAAGATTAATTTTTAGGGGAAGAAAAAAGGCCTGCAAAAAATACTTCCAGCTTCAGCATGACAACATGCCACCCATGCTAAAATTACAGCAGATTAAGGACAATGCGGTCTGTTGATCTGAAGCAGTTCTGTATTCCAAGCTTGTTTTAAGCATTGAATAAATACAGAAAGTGTTTGGTTCCCTATGACCTGGCTAAAAAGTTCACACTTGGGCTACTCTTTTGCCTCTGCCGCTCTTTTTCCTGCTTATTGAGATACAGCAGCCACAAGCATTGCTTTCAAAATCATGCAAGAGCCTGCAGAAATGTTAGAACTCCCTCTCGTGGAAACAACCCTACTTGCATCCTTCACATTATCCAGAGTTCAGTTGGTGACTTATAAACATTTGCTCTCCTTCCTGAATCTGGCATGTATTGAAAATGGATTACTTAACCAATTTAACATTATGTTTAATATGAGTGTCCCTTAACATGGAATTCCAAAAAATACATGTGATGACTTACGGTTATTACTTTTTGGGAAATGAAAAGCTTCAACTAAAAGCCACATTAAAATTTGACATGCATGAATTACCTGCACAGTGCAACTGGGTTCACACATGATACTAAGGCATTGGCATGGGCTTAGTGTGTTGTGTGAACCCAAACAATTACAGCTTACTTAACAAAGCCTAAATAAATCATGTTTGCATGGTGTTGTCCCAAATCTGTTTCTATAGCTTACAGCAGGGGTCTTCAAACTTGACAGCTTTAAGACTTGTGGACTTCAACTCCCAGAATTCCTCCTCCAGTCATGTTGGCTCAGGAATTCTGGGAGATGAAGTCCACAAGTCTTAAACCTGCCAAGTTTGAAGACCCTTGGCTTAGAGCAAAAACTCCAATTTTTCACATGTTCTCTACTCCTCTGTCTGCTCTGGGAATATCTTTTATGACAAAGCATAGCTCATGCAACCCAACATTAACCTATTATCAACTCTAGCATCTCCAAATCTACATCATGGAAGAAAGGCAGCAGGAACAGCAGAACCCTTCCTGCACATGTGTCTTTACTTACCTGAGCATCAGCATGAGCCTTTGTAAAATCTTCTCCTCCTTCACTGCGGTTACCCTGCAGTTAAGACATTGAGAACTATTAATAAGATGCAAAAAATAGGCCCCTGAGAATGGGCCAGAAATTAACATCTTTAAATAATTCACTACCTTTTTTGGCAACTACTAGTTTAATTGCCCATAGGCCTGGAGCAATGCTATGAGCTACAAAATCTGGGTTTTAAAAATGTCGATGCCCACTAGATGACACCAAAGAATTAGAGTTTTCTGTATTCACTTGCTGCAATTTAATTGTTTAGATTTTTGCAGCTGGATCAGATAGCTCCACATGCCACCTACTACAGAACTACAACTCCCAGCATTCTTTGATGATGATGATGCTATCCATTCAATCACGTCCAGTTCTTGACAATTCTATGGACCAGCTCTCTTCATATTTTCCAATCTTGTACAGCTTCTTTCAATTGTTTAATGCTCTGGCTGATGTCAGATTTGATGGTGTCTTATGTTTTTTGGCAGCCTTGTTTCCTTTTCCTGTTGACCATTTTGAGCATAGCTGTTTTTTTTTCCCAATGAGTTTGATTACATGCCATAGCCTGAATTTTGCTATTTTGCCCTCCAGTGATACATCTGATTTTATATGCTCTACTACTGGCTTGTTTAATCACTGGCCATATTTTCTACAGCAAATGGAGCAACTGATAATTGAACCTCATAATATCCAGTGTGCCATATATATTCTGACCTAGGCAACATGGTCAATTACAATGCCACCACCTGATGCTTATTAGTAGAAAATGTCCTCTAGCACTGGCCTTTATCCTTCTTTAACTATGGTCCCCTCCCTGCAGCGCATATCCAGCAAAATAAATGACATGGGGGATATTTATATCTTAGAGTATGTTTTTGGCAGCAATTATGAAAAGAGCACAGGCCTGGGAAGCATACAGTTTACTTCCACCCTTTTTCAGAAAACACTGTACTGTGTTATTTTTTCAAAATGAGATTTCTCATTTTTTCAAAATGAGATTTCTTTCTATTGTCTATTTCTGAGAAATAGACAATAGAGAGGATAAACCAATTATAGCCACCAAATGAATGCTATCTGAAGTGTATTCATGTGCTGAGCAATTTTAGATTTTATCTGCTGCTGCACAATAAATAAAAACAGAACAGCTTGAAGCTGCTTTCAAGTCCTATGCAGCCTACTTGCTTTCTGGTGGTGACTATATGAAACTGAGGCAGAAATTATCATTTGAACCAGGGTCCATTACAGCTCAGCAGCATTATTGTCCCTGCATGCAAAAATATGCATAGAAGTGTTTTTTTCCTCAATTGAATGTACCACTATCAAATGCACAAGATTCCTTGATGAATTAAAAAAAAGAAATAAATAAAAAGAATGGCAACTTTTAAAGGTGGTTTAACAACGCAATCAGGTCATTAGATATTCAAAGTATCAGACAGAAAGTATTTATCTTTAACTAAAGGAGATTTAATTTGGTGGTGCAGGCTGTTAAACACCTAGCACTTAGCTCCAGCTGCCTGCAATTAGTGCAGGCTCGAATCCCACCAGGCTCAAGGTTGACTCAGCCTTCCATCCTTCGGGGTAGGTAAATTGAGGACCCAAGATTGTTAGGGGCAATAAGCTGACTTTGTAAAAATGCCGCTTAGTAATAAGCAGGCATATACAATGGAATGAAGGCTATTGCTGAGCGCATTGGGATGTGCTCCAAAAAAATTGTAAGCTGCCCTGAGTCTCTGGAGAAGGGTGGTATATAAATATGAATAAAAAGAAAGAAAGAATGCATTGTGGGGAAAAACCCTCTTACCAGTGCCAGAGAGACCAGGATCCTTTTGAAATGCCCTGAAGTGTCAGAACTCAGTGCATCCTCCAAAGATTTATGATAAGCTAGAAAAACACAAAAGGAGAAGAAAGTGTTCAGAGACACCCTGGATTCCAATGAAATTCCTGGGTGATTAAAAAGATATACCCATGTTGTTTTCTTTTAAAAAATGCAAATTGGGTTGCCAGAATTTTTTTTTGGTCTAGCTTGTAGCCCTGAGATCTTCCAGTGCTCTCCTCTCCAAAAATTACCTACTGTATGCCTGGCCCTGTTTAATCCTTTAAGGTCAGCTATATGCAGACTTAACAATAGAAAACATCCATCCAAGCAGTTCTTAGTGTGTGAATAGGATATTCACATGGAATGAAGCCCACGCGAATACTTTATTCCGAGTAGCTTCTACCCTTAAAGGTCAGTAGCTTCCAACCTTGATCTGACGCAATAAACAGACCAATATGAGAGGTGACTATTTCCTCTGAGTCAAACTCAACTCCTGCTATTTATAAGGACAGTCTACCTTGCTTTTTTTCTTGCCAATATAGAAGTGATTTGTCATCCTGTTAGATTGGGGGCCCTATAGAAAATGCCAATGAGTAAGCAAGCAAGTAAATAAAATGTGTACTGGCAAAATTTAAGCATGTTATACAACAACTGATAAATTGCTTCTTAGTCTCCTACATCCATTTCCCCCTTAAGAATTATTGAAGCAATTCTTTTACCTTCTTTATAGGCTGCATTAATTGCTTGAATCTCTTTGTTATTCCGTGTAGCCAAAATTTCAATGAGAGCACTCTCATCAGTCCCAGCCCCCTGGAGTGATGTAAAGATATTTGATCATTTAGTCATTGTTAATATTTCAGGTCAGCTAAGTGCTCACATTTACAGAGAATGCCTAGTGCATCAACATCCTGATATTTCCGCTTCTGAAAAAATTAATGGTTGGCTTAGAATTGAACCTATCAGCCTGAGTTGACAATCTTTAGCAGGAAGGAAATCCCCCATTCTCACTTAGTTACTCTTTGAGATAAAGGCAAAATAAGGTTTTTCTTCTCTCTCCGTATGGGTTAAATTTATCTTTCTGTTCTTCAAATACTATATTAAAAAGAAATCCGCTCTACCTCCATGGCTTTCTTCAGCTGCTTTGCGTCATAGAAGGCAGGTGGCATCATCAGTCCCAGAATAACCTTCGCTAAAGGTCCAGATATTTCAGATTTCAGGTCTGCCATAAGATCCTATCACAAGAGATACTCATGAAGGAAAACAAATTGGAAACTCCAAAGAAGTATGGCCAAATTAGACACAGGACATTTAACAATGATTGGAAACCCCTTGACATTTTTTAGGAAACAGTAAAAATGATATATGGTTTTGAGGATCTGAATAAATATAACATATTATAGAGAAAATGTAAACAATGCTATAATCATAGAGTGACATTAACTTATATTTATACTTATAACTACAGTAAAAGAAAACTAGAAGCCTTTTCTTTAAAATCTTCTCTTTAATCTCTGCATTTTCTTTCCTTTCCTTTCCTTTCCTTTCCTTTCCTTTCCTTTCCTTTCCTTTCCTTTCCTTTCCTTCCTTCCTTCCCTCCCTATATTCAAAATTCTAATGAATTTTTATTTAAAAGAAGAAGAAACTCCAAAAAGCTGATGTCAATCAGGAAGACTATGATTAGAAGAAAGGCTCTGACATAATAAAATGAGGCAGGGATTGGCCACTTGTGTAGCCACTCAATTATTTTAAATTTTATCTCACATTAGTCCTAGCAAGAATATTCAACAGTGAGGCTTTATGAAATGAAAGTCCATCTACTTCTATTGGGCTGATTATTACCCCTCAGGCTCATTAGATCTGTGTTAATAATGCATGCAATATTCTGGAGTGCTAACTTTTTCTGGATTAGAGCAGGAAGGAAGAATGGCAGCAAATAGAGAAGACATGCTTTGACTTAAGAACAGACTCTAGATGTAGTTGCCTCCACATGCAGGTAGAGCTTAATAATAAGAGCTTAATAATTATTGCTTTGATAAGAGGCTATTCTCCAGAGTCAAAATCTGCATACAGATGAAAAGTAATCTGTTATACACTGTATCTTTCAATACGGTTCTATATTTATAGGTCAGTTTGCCAGATACATGGAAGATATATAACTCAACTCATCCTTTTCGTCTCCTGCCTACAAGTGTCAACTGAAGGTTAGGCATTCAGACATGTCTGAGCAAGATGGTAAAAGATGGTCTCCTTAAAAAAAAAGACTAACAGACATTGATGGTGATTTGAGTAATAGATTGGTCCATGATATCCCACAAGAAGGGAGAATGAATTTTTATTTTAATGTTTTTCCCATCATGAATGCCTCATGCATGCAAAGAATTTTATAGCACAAAACAAACAAAAACTTCAGAAAGATAATGGGGGAAGATCTACAAATTTCCAAAGTATTATAATCATGCTCCTCTTTGCTCTCTCCTGTGCAGTTAGATTCTGTTTTTTTTTTTTAAAAAGAACAAATATTGGCACATGGACCTCCAGCATACCTTACGTATTTATATCAGCACCCTGAAATCTACAGATCTTAATATGTATTCAGCTACACACACACACACCATAGATTTGAACTAGCAGTTGAAATGGTTATGCAGAAGGTCTAGAAGGCATCTAATTGGGGAAGGCAACCAATGAAAGAACGATCTTAATTCTTTATTTTTAAAAGTAATACCAAACTTACAATAGGCCATCTGTAAGAGTTACTGCATAAGAGCTCCTGCAATAAATAAATCAATTGAATGTTGAGGAAAGGGAATGAGATATAAAAGAAGAGGTTGTACTAATTACCCGGCCATAATGAGACTTGTATGCTTTTATGATATCTTGCCTCTGGTCATTACTCCGCTGTGTGACAACTTCAATGATGGCATCTTCATCTGTGCCTGGAACCCAGTAAACAGAACACATTCAACCATTTTTTCCCAGTTCAATAACATTTAATCTTGACTCTTGCACTTAGTCAGGGAAGTAACCCCCAGAAAGAACAAAAAGGAAATTGTCCACCACTGGGTTGAGAGAGAGCATATTCGCTCTTTGTTAAGATCAATTACTCAATTTACTGCCTACAGGATTTTTTTAAAAAATCTTATTATTTTCTGATCCCTTACAAACTCATCATCCTTAGTTTTTTTCATCCTATACAACTGACTGAAGAAAAATCAAATCACTTTGCTTCTGGTTTCTGTGTGGAAAATTCCTGAATTATACCTGCCAGGTATGATTTATTGCAGTGTGCTCAGATGGTTACCACATGGCCCTAAAGACGGTAACTTCATTCCTGTCTTAAAAATAGATTTGGAAGTGGCAAGGAGAAACACACTTAATTAGCTTGAGATGTGACTGCATATGAACTGTTACCATTAATACAACTCAAACCCCAATCATGCTCATGCTATTCAATGCAAGCCATGATCTATAACAGGGGTGGCGAACAAGTTTGACACAAAGAGCCAAAATTTTAAACTGTGGGAGTCAGAGAGCCACACACGCTGGCCCATGCAGTTGTTTGAGATGGGAGACGGGATGACGCAGGACTATGAAATCTCTCAGAGATCCCTCCTCAGAAGCAGCATAACAAAATCCAAACTTGGCAAAGAGCCACAGTATACAAAATAATGATAAGAGGCAAAGAGCATTCATTTTGGCAAGCTGTTCGCCACCCCTGATCTATAACTTGTCAAGTACTTTGCAAGCCCACATCTTACTGATTACAGTTGTTATAGAGCAGGAAGGAGTGTGACTGTTGCTGTTCTTTCCAATAACTCCTTCCTTGGGAATAGCTTTCTGCCCCGCAAAGCATGGAGCCCCCTCCCACCGGCCTTCTCTGAGGTAAAATGTGGCTTTTCCAGAAAGCTTTTGGGGATTAATTATATGCAACAGGGTCACACGAAACAAATCTTAGTTCATTGATTTTACTACCTAATTTGGGAGGTTGTATTTTGGATTTTATTTTGGAATAAAAATATAGCTTATTATTCTGTTTATTTTTTAAAAGATCTGTAAGCCACCTGTTAAGTCTCAGGAAGTGAATAAGTCTCCTGTCAGGTTTCCAAGTATAAATCAATGAACAAATGCAATATGGTTTATGGCAGGGGTCTCCAACCTTGGCAACTTGTCTGGAATACTCTACCTGACTCTGGTTTCTTCCCCAAACCCCAAAAACTTTAACCTTAGACTGTCTACTATTGACCCCACCCCTTTCCTGAGGTCTGTAGGGAGCATGCATAAGCGCATCAACATGCATACCGCCCCTGTCCTATTGTTCCTTTTTATTTTTCTTATATGTATCCATTTCATGTATTCATAACTATGGTTATACCGTTATCTCATAAGTGATTGACAAATCAAATAAATAAATAAATAAATAAAGCAATGGCTTGAGAGGCAATGGGTTCTCTATCCTGAGCATTTTTCCTAACTATAATGAGCTTCTTGATACAACAGTGCCATCTCCTGGGTCTTAGAGGACGCAGAATATAATTTGGCACTGTCAGTAACTAACAGGATGCAATGACTCTGCATTGAAACGGCTTTTATGGAGCATTTGCTGCCTGGATGAGACGGTGACCAATCACCAGAACCATTCTTCTCTTTCCAGAATCACAAAATCAGAAGAGTAACCACTTCTTCTTCCATGAATGAAGATTCAGGAATGTGACCTATATATTTCAAAACATCCTTTTTGTAAATCTAGTAACAAGGCCTCCTTCCAACATTTGTGGTTTTTTTTCATTTTCTGCTTATTTAATTTTAAAATATTCCTTTTTGCATTATTACACAGTTATACAGCCTTGTATCAAATGTAACTAAATGGCATAACAGACATAGCAACATACTTTACAACTGTGTATTGTCTTCCCTAAAATACATAGGCAGTTGTGATGTGCAGCAAGTTCAGCACTGTACACTGCTGGCATTGCACTGGCTTCTCTTTCACGGCTGCCTAGGATTTACTCAGATTATCAATCTCTCCAATCAGCTACATGAAGCAAATGGCCTGAGGGAGAACTACCAGTTGGCACTGGTAGCCAACAAATGTTTTAGAGTGATGGTTCTCAACCTTTTCTTCACCACGAACCCACCATGGTGGCACAGTGGTATGAATCCAATACTGCAAGCTACTTCTGCTGACTGCTGGCTACAGACAGTTTGAGTCTCACCAGGCTCAAGACTGACTCAGCCTTCCATCCTTCCAAGATCGGTTAAAATGAGGACCCAAATTGTTGGGGGCAATATGTTGACTCTGTAAACTGGCTGTAAAGCACTATGAAGCAGTATATAAGTCTAAGTGCTACTGCTACTGAATACCTTTTGTGGCCATGTACCATGACCACGGACCACCAAGACTTAACCCAAGATTTAAATCATGTCTTCGTGGACAACCTATGACAACATCATAGCCCTCCAAAGGTCTGCACACCACAGGTTTCGAACCACTGTTTTAGAGTGTTTTTAACATCGGGTATTGATTCTAGTAGAACAAAACCTAATGGCGGAGTTCTACATGACAAGGTTGAGGTGCAGGTTACATCGTTCTTCGAATGTGACTGGAAATGGGGAATGGATTTAGAAAATTACCTACACTTTAAAATCATTCAGCTAACAAAGCCTGCCTTAGGAAGAAATCTGGCCAAGAAAAAATGCTTCTTATCCGGAAAATCTACAAATGTTACTACTTTACCACCAAATAAAAAGAAGAGTAACTGTTTCTTGCTCTGCATCAGGGCATTGCAAAGGGTTACTTACCAAATCCCTTCATGGCTTTCCTGAGCACTTTTGCATCACCATCAGCATTGAAATTTGCAGCTGGACTAATGGTTCCTTTCAGCTGTAGAAAATAAGAGTGGTTTAAATTAAAATTATGTATTTTAAGAGGGGAAAGGCACAGAAAAGGGGCCAAGCAGAAGGGCTTCCAAATAAGGCAGCTCCACCCATCTCCTAATTATTGCTATTTTATTTAAAACAAAGAAAATATAATAAAACAATTGGAGAACAGCTGGATAAATTCCATGCTCATGCATCTCCCAGAGTCAGCATGTGGAGGGCATCTTTCAGCGATACTTCAAATTCTCAGTGCCTATTTCTGATTACATCAGCAATCTTCTAGACATTAATTCAAAAAGACGTGATTTCTTTAGGACTGACTCTCCAACTGTTTTACATGCAAAAAGCCTAGGATGAATTCACAGAGCCCGTTCCAGTGATTATGTACAGTAATCTGATCATTGTGTGTTTCCTTGTACTGGGCAGTACAAGTCATGATAGAAGAATAGTCTGAGAAAGGAGGAGGTTTACTTGGTAAAAGAATCCACTAATATGGGGCATTGGGAATTCACCCTTTAAAAATAATTAGTGAAATGTTTAGTAAGTTGACTAGCTCACACAGCAAAACAAGCCAAGGAAGATAACCCCTCTATTGCTAATCTGATTTTATAACAGAAGCTATGGATTGTTTTCTTAACATAGCTCTAAGGATCCATATTGCAGATGCATTTATGAAGCTGCAGTGATTCTCCTGGGTGTGTATGGGCACTTCCACTGGACTGTTTTTTAGTTTTATTGTCAGATAGCCTATTGTTGGGGAATAACCAACATCCTCAAATGTTAATTCCTAATGATGCGGAAAACCAAGGAAGGGGAAAATAATTTTTCTAACTATGAATGCATATTAGTTAAAGTGGCATGTTTAGAAAATGTTAGAAAGGGAGAATTGTTGAGTAGGCAAGATATCCAAGAGGTCTAGAGCATTAGCAGCGGACAGAGTGAAGCAGTTGTAGTTTTGAGCCAGCAAGCCACAGTTAGGGGAAGGGAAAGCTGGCTTCTAACCTCCAATTTGGCCACTGCACTAAGTTCCCACATCTGATAGGCCACCTGCGCAGCTTCAGGGAAGAACTCACCTGCAGCACTGGAAGGGGAGGGATGGAAAGATACAAGGTGGGTGACATTTGCAGAGACACAGTAAAATGTGAAGATGCAAATCCTGTGCAAATTAGCTGGTGCCAGTCACACTGTGCAATCCACCCCCTCCCACCTAAATTTCCAAACATCCATCCATCCACCCACCCATCCATCTGTCCATCCATCCATTTATCCATCCATCCATCATTTCTGTAATAACTTGGTACATTTTTATAATAGGCACGGTAGAAAGAAGGCTAGCTGATGTGTTTGCCTAAGAATTTTTCCTAAGAAAAAGTTGAGGGTTTTTCTTCTTCTCTTTTTGCAGAAGGCAGCTGCAGTCCTTCTTAATCTGTACTGAGATCATAGGGAAATTATTAAAAGTCTATGCTAGCCCAACTTTAAAACCTTAATTAGGCCCAATCTTGACTGAGTCCAATCTTTTGCTTTTGAATAAAAAGGAAACATCAATATAGCTTTAGGCTTTGAATGAAAAGGTGGGGAAACAATTAAGGAAGGTACCCTTTATATCAAATTTAGCCTGTAAGGCTACTTCTTCAATTGAATACTTTATTTCAATGTCATTTGAGAATTGCAAAAATAGCACATGAATAGGGTAATTAATGCAAGTGATTCTAAGATCTCTTTAAAATAAAATGTTATTCCACTCTTCTCTGCACTGATTTCCGTACTATATAAAAGGTATACTTGTAGTCCTCATGCTTAGTAAATCATTGATCATCCAATATTGGTCACTAATATTGACATATGCAATTTGCCCAAGCCATCCTCCCATCCATTCTTCTACTTTCTAGGTGTCCCAACTACAACTACTTAACATTTGTAGCTATCACAGCTGTGGTGAGAGTTAATATTTAATCTATCTGAAATGCAATAGGTTAGTGAAGGCTGGTTCAAAGTGTACACAAAACCTATAAAACCTCACAGGTTCAACTATGAATTTGGGCAGTAGCTTATATACCCACACACTGGATCAAGTTCTGATATGGATTTACAGAGGAAGAGAGGGGAAGCCGAACCTGCTTAGATCTAGTTTATGGAAGCTTAATCTTGGAAAAGGAAAATAATCAGTTCTTTGCTGATCACAGCATTTCAAAACACCTAGCAATATGCTTCTACTGCATTTTGTGGCTGAGCTGAGGCATTATGATTAAAAACACATTGTAATATGGCTGATTATGTGCCATCAAAACTGGGTCAACTCTTAGTGACCGCATAGATAGATTTCTCCCATAATTATAATATGAACATTAAGAGTATTTTAAAAGGGTGGACAGTTTTCCAGGCAGACAAACACATATTTAGCTTATCAACAAAAATTGAGGTGAAGAGCCTGCTGTCCAAGGATAGTTCAACTGACCATCCTTAGATGAAAAACCTTACTTTCTAGAAAAACTACTGAAATTTTGGGACAAGGTATTTGCTATGGTAGAAACTAGCCCTGCAAGGGAAAAAAATCATATTCCACTTGGGAAATATTATTATTAGAGGTACAGGCCCAAAGAGTTTCAGCAACTGAGGGCCATTTAAAAAGCATTTCCTCCCAACAAGAAACCATGCTTCAGAATTGAACTTACTCATCATCTCCCCCACACAGTTTCAATAGTGCTTTTTTGTAATCACCTGATGTGTCACTCTGTAAAAGGGAGAGAAGAAAACTCAGCTCTTCACAATTATAACCAAAGTGCAAATCATCCTTAAGATGGAAGTTATATTACCTAAATGGCATGTCACAAAAACTAACCTAAGCTCTCACAAAATAAATTTAACCCAATCATCTCTCTTTAAGGTTGCCTGAATCATTCTGTGTTGATGATCTCTTCCAAGCATAACATGAAGAATGAGATACCAGATACCTTCAGGAGTACTAGATCCCTTCTTAGTAATATTCAGTGCATTATAAATACAAACAAAAAGCTATGATAAATTTCACACACCCTCTGCAGTGCAAATATACAGTATTTACCTCAATCATATGATGCAAAGATTTTTCATACTTAGTCCGGAATATTTCCCGAATATCCAACATATCAATCTCACTCCGTGCCACCATGATGCGAATCAGCGTGTTATCCCTTGTTCCCAAACCCTAGAAGGAATCATTTAAGGTCACAAAAATCCCAAAGGAACATGGGATGTTCAAAAGTTTTAATGAGTACAGTTGTTTATAGAAGATGCTGGAATCCAATATGAGAGCCTATTCCCAATCATCATTTGCATCTCAAAACACCTTCAAAGGCTTTTTCTTCTTTCTACATGCAACCTGTATAATAGTTCGTCTATCAGCTGAATTCATTATTTTTCAAAATGTCAGATATAATATGAAGAGCACATGCTATCTGTGCCTCATAACTGTAGGAGAGTCAGAGTTTTTTCAGTCATGGAAAAATTTATAGGGCATCCTAGACAAAATACTGCTGGAATATTTTGAATAGTATTCATAAACTATAAGCCCAACTGAAAGGAACTGATTTGCAATAGTTTTATTAGGAGAATATAGTTATTAACTATAATAGTAGTAACTGATTAATATTCTTATATCAATATTGTTTAACCTTTATTTTAGATAAATTGATTATATTTTATTCTTTATTAATTGCATATGTTATTCTGAATATGTTCCTCTAAATATGGCTTGTTAATACTATTTGCTAAAGTCAATTTTTGGCTAAGAAATTAATTAAAAACCCTATATTAGAAATATGAATTACGTTAAAACACATTTTCTTAATTTTCTTGTTCTCTGACCTTCTTTTTTAAAGCATCAAACATTTATCTGTGTCACTCTTTGTACGAATGCTGATTACACATTACGCCTATAATGAATTGTGACTGGTGAAAGCTAAAGCAAGTTGCTTCTTGTTGCAATAACATTTATGATACAAACTTGGCTGTTTAAATAGACTTAATTTATTCAGTAACTCCAAACCCCTTTTCAAAAACATGTGGTGGCATAATATCCTGTGCACAGTTAGAATCTGTATAGTTGAGCTGACACAGATTCAAAGCACACTTGTTAAGGCTAGCATCTCATTTTTATGAACTATCATAGTAAAGGCCATAAGATATAATTATTAAAATTGGCTAAGTGTTCATTCCTTGGAACTTAATAGGTGGAAATGGGATTCAAATTTCCACTCAATGTTTTAATCTTGATACTAGAAAAGTTCAAACAGTTAAAATCTAGAGACGTCAGCAGTGGTCCTTCTAACGTTCAGAAGATACAGTACATATAGTCGGAGATGAAAGCTATTCTTTAGAATACCTGGAGTAGTACTCACCTTCATTGCTTTGAACAATCTTTCAGCAAAATACTCAGCCGTACTCCTGATATTTTTCACTGTGGAGAGAGTTGGGAGAGTTTTTTAGGTCATAAATGCATTTTCTGAAGCTCCTCAAAAGCTACCATCTGGCATCATAAATGATAAAAAAATGCTGTTCAATCTTGCACTGTAATGCACTCCTGAGTAGAGTTACAGGCAGCCATTCCCTCCTCTTGGACACCTAATCACATTATTTACAACATCATTTCCATATGCTCAACTCACAAAGAAAATGCTCATATCTCAGATGTTACTGCCAAATTTTATTCTGAACAACCCACATTTCTCTCTGCACATACAACTACTACCCTTAACCATGAATGGTGTAATTATTAGCAATCACAGAAGAAAATAACCCCCCTCTCCCCTATTTCTATCTCAAGAAATTCTATGAATTTTCTAGATGTTTGGAAATCATCTACATCTGTTTAATAGAAGTTACAGGCATTCTGTATCTACCTCATCTTAATCAAAGTTATTTCATCCTGAAGAAGAATTGAGGAAAGCGCCTCTTGATATATACATATAGTTTTTTCAAAGTATGGAACCTGGTATTTTGGGGCTTGTACTTGTTTTACATGCATGCACGGATTTAATTTGGCTTTTGAAGTCACTTCATGCCTGCTTTTCTTCTTCAAAAATACTTTAAAATATAGGATCCAGCTCACCTACAGCCAGCATCAATTTTTCAAAGTCCCCAGATAGTTCTCCTCGGATGCTCATCTCAAGCGATTTTCCCGAAATCTTCTGATACTCATTAAAGACTGCAAAAAGTGGGAGATAGATATTCAGTCTCTCTCATATACACACATGCATTTGGCTCATTGATATATCTAAAGTATCTTCAGCTGAATTCCAAATGACACATGTCTTATATAGAGCTACCTCATTATCACAATGTACGGTAACTTGAATGGAATACTTAACATTACAGCCATTTCATAGTGTTTAAAACTGGGATTAGCAGCATCATGCACCCATTACTACTAGAAGAAGCCCTGTAACTATAATTATATGTAACAGAATTTTAAACAAACCAAGTCTTAGGAGATAGCAAAGTCTAGAAATATCTCTATGTCATGATCTGGGATCTTAGGAGATTTTGGACATGTTTTACATTTTAAAAGTCTTAAAATATCTTTAATTTGGCTATTTTTTTTAATGTGTTAGCATCCAAAACTCTAAATGAACTCATGAAACTGTAGCTACTTCCTTTGCCAACCCAATGTGGAAACAAAAGCAGTAAATGGCCAATTAACTTTGATGCATCTTGCAAAGCCATTGTTCTATTTGTTTTTATTTGTTTCAGAAAATTAATAACTTTCACAACCACCAATCTCTAGCTATGTAATAAAATGAGGTGGAAATGTTCTGCAATAGAAAATACTTCAGCTAATATATTGCTCCATGAGGGTTATTTTTATGTTTTAAAAATGCCAAAGAGCAACCTAATTTATAAGCACAACAATTCATAATCTTAAAAAAAACATTTTAGACTTTCACTTTTCTCTTCTTAGATTCAAGTTTTCTGGTAAAGACAAGTTGTATTATGCTACTAATATGTAAATGATGCAAGGATAGAGAATCTGACTCATCTGACATACCTTAAAACATTTTAAAACATTTTACAAATTTTAATTTTGTTTTAGGAAACATTTGAATCATGCACAATATTTCAATTTAACTATTTTTGGCAATGCAATAGAAAAACTCATATATTTATATAGCAGAGATTACAAAACAATATATTCCTCAATTTACATCAATGAAATAACTGCAATTAAAATATTTCCCAAAGAACCATCAACATTGTGGTTATATATGGCTGTTTATTAATGGCTGTTTTATTTCGATCTTGGTTAACTATTTTTTTTCAGAAGAACATCATTCTTTTGCAGCAAAAAGAACACAGAGTTTAAGATACTTTAAACACTAATGCTTACTTATGCCTTCAAACGTATCTTTTTTAACAAACAAAGTGTTCTTAGCTTTGACAGTACTAAAATATCATTAAGGCTCACTTATTGCATTAATAATTAACTTCATTTTTTACTTTATCAAAAAATTATGTTAAACTATTATTTGTTTAACAAAAGGCTTTGAATAAAATGCAATACTGAGTTTAGAAATAACACTAAACTATCAGCAATAGCTTACAACCAGAATGGTAGTTCATACAATATGCTAAATAAAAAATAAAGAAACCACCAATTGCTTAGCATAATAAGTAAACCCAGACAAATACCAAATAGGAGAAGATTCACATTTTAAAAAAAAACAGGAACAAGAATAGTTTCATCATAAAGCAATTTCCTACAGGGGCAAGGTAAAACAAAGAAATGATTAACAAGCAACAAGCAAATAAGCAGTAAGAATCAGTTCCTTTTGAACTACCTTTTCCCATTTATGGAAGAAGAATAAGAATCATGGATCTGTCTTTTAGTGACAAAGATATTCAAGGACAATATCACAGATCAGACTCTGATGTAACTGAAAGCTACTCTCAGCAGTCCATGTTGCCTAGTGACGAGATTCCAAAGAATGATCTTAATGTAACTTTCTCCTTCCTTCCTTCCCTCCTTCCTTCCTTCCTTCCTTCCTTCCTTCCTTCCTTCCTTCCTTCCTCCCTCCCCCCCTCCCTCCTCCCTCCCCATCCTTCCTTCCCTATCAATCTACCTACCTACACACTACTCATCACTTATGCATCACTATCATACTAGGAAAACACATGACTTACTAAAAGAGATCACGTTGCGAAAAAAAATTGAGATTCTTGAAATTCAAATTATTTTCATTATTTCTTGTACAACCATGTCCCAACTCACCTAGCCGAAGGTGTTGTTTGCTTCGGTTTCCAAGAATGTAGACAAACTGGGCCTCATCTGTGCCCCATTTCTGCTCTCCAGCTTCTAACAAGTCCTTTTAGAAAACGTAAGTACACAGGACAACGTGAAAAAGGAAACAACTACTGTTACCATCAACATTTTCTAAGCATCTTATCTGGAAGCGCTAAACCAGCATAAAACGATGATCCATATAACTTGAATCAGCATTACTGAATTCTCAAAACTGATATGTAATATTTATCTGATAGGTCAATAAAAATTAAGACTTTATGTTAACATTTACTAGACAATTTTTAACCAATCATTTTCTCTCAAGCCAACGTTCCTACATTATATAGTTATTCTGAGGAAAATTGGAGAAAGGATTGCTATGCATGCCACTTTCAATTCCTGATGAAAAAGTACTATATAAATGTAATAAATAAATATGTAACAAAACAATATATCAAACGTATAGCAGATTGTCAAAGCCTCAGGAATATATCTACAGATCAATCTAAATTCTGGGGCTATAAAGTCCAATAAGAATATCTCCTTGAATTTAGTATTCAATTAAGAATTTCTGATGTCCTATTCTTTACCCTTTTACATTGACAAACTATAAATATTATCTACATCTAAAGAATAATGGCTTAGGAAACCAATCAGAGTTAAGCTGCCAAAAATTTGACCAATACAGTATTAGGAATTTGTTTATTGATGGAGATAATAGAAACAAGCATTTAGCAGATCTATTCTCATTTACACTAAAATGGACGTTTCTGAGTGTTAAGTTTTTATTACTACAGAGGGCCATACACTGTTGAATTGGCAAAGAAAGAGTATGTCAGAACTTACAACAATTATCAACACAGGACTTAGATCACCCTCTAGAATATGCTTTCTTTTCTAGGTCTAGATTTGTTCTTTGAAAAAAGATCAAATTCTTCCTTTGTTGAATCATCACTTAGGCAGTACCATTACTTACGTTGGCATCTTGTTCCACTAAGTCTTCACTCACAACATCATCTTCTTCTCTGTTTCCCTATAGAAAAAAACAGTGCATCAGTTCTATTAGTATGCTAAATAAAGGATGCAATAAATGCTAAAAGAGAACATAAAGACCAACATACCTGAAGCAGTACAATGAGCATCTTCTTGAAGTGTCCTGAGGTATCTGCTACGACATCTTCCTCCAAATCCCTTTCATATGCTAAAAAAATCCATACAAAACAAACCTTGCTGTTTTTTTCATCTGATACACAAATGCATTGTGTGTTAACACAGCCAAATACAAAACTGAGCAAGCATTCATAAATGCATCCCATCCACAAACTAACAGGACAAGGACAAAAACAATATAACAAGATAATTGCATAAACTGAACAAAAAGCTGAAAGGACTCTTTGTTTATCATCACTGAGGTAAAGCTGAAACTTGTTATTTGTAAACTACTCCAGGATATTCAGGATAGGATATCTATTAGAGCAGGGGTGTCAAACTCAAGGCCCACAGCCTGAAGCCAGCCTGCACAGTGCTTAGATCCCCCGTTCCCCCCACACTCGTTTTAGCTGCCAGTGCTGCAGGACGTGGTTCTTGACTCAGATGGTTATAAAAGGGAGGAAAGGTAAAATATTTTAACTTTCAGGCTTGCAGGATTCTGCTATTATAGCCTATGTCCGTGATGGCGAACCTATGGCACATATGCCACAAGCGGCACACGAGCTGCAGGCAAACTTACCTCACTGCGATGCACATGCCTCACAGCTGATTTTTTCAGTTGGTTTGAGGCCTTTTTCGGTCTCCCAGAGGCTTGGAAAAAGCCTCTGCAAGACTTTTCAGGCTGAATTATAGGCCCATTTCATCACTTCCTGTAATAGCGGAAGTGACGAAATAGGCCTATAATTCGGCCTGAAAAGCCTTGCAGAGGCTGTTTCCAAGCCTCTGGGAGGCCGAAAAAGGCCTCAAACCAGGTGAAAAATCAGCTGAGGCGCAATGCAGGTAAGGGGGGATTGTGCACACATGCACAGGGGGTGTGGGGAGGGGGCGGGCATTGCATTCTGGATGCTCACTGGCACACGCACAATTTTTGACACAGGAGCCAAAAAGGTTAGCCACCACTGGCCTATGTCAATAATTTATAGTTCTAGTCAATTATACCAATGTATAATTGGTTAGAATGGAGAAAGTAATGGGATTAAGAACTATTAATTAGAGAGTTAGACAGAGCAAAGTATACTTGAGAAGGAGTTAATAGTATATAGAAAATTATTATGTAAATATCACCACAGGTTATGAATGTAATATTTTTAATGTTTTAATGGTGAGTGTGTGTCTAGTTTCTCTTTTTTTCAATGTAAGTTTGTTTGTTTTTTTAATGCAATAAAAGTCAATAAAGTATTTGAAAAAAAATTTATAGTTCTAGTCTTCCTATGGAGTCAGTTTCTTGATCTGGTTTCTCTTTCATAGGGCAATCAAGTAGATCAAGTATGTATTTAAAAAAACAAAATCATACAAATGTACGCCTTTCTATTTTTATAAGTGTATAAAACCATGTGTATGGAGGTGCAGTCCTGTGCCACGCCCACCATGGCCATACCCAGCCACGCCCCACACACCACGACCCTCCGAGGTCAAAACACAACCCTGATGCAGCCCTCAATGAAATCGAGTTTGACACCCCTGCATAAGAGACAAAGAGAAGACCCCTTCATCTTAGTGATAATCTCTCCAGCATGATCCTGTCAATCTTATTGCAACCTTAACAGCCATGGATTAAGAGTAGCTGAAGCCAACTCAATACAAAGATCTTGCAGTAATCACCATCTTTGTAAGCCTCGACCAGAGCATGAATCTGTTGATTGGTCCGAGATGCCAGAATCTCAATCAAGCTCTTCTCATCAGTCCCAATCCCCTAGGAATAAAAAAACACAACTTATCTGTATCAGCCACAATGCGTTGTTACTTAAAAAGATGAAAAAATAAATGCTCTCCAAAAGGAAAAAAAAGTACTTTAAAAGTGAAAAGACCAATATTCTCATGAGCTCCAGAAATAATGACAACCATAATCAAACTCTTTCGTTACCTTTAGGGCATCTTTGATTTCCTTGGCATCAAAGTACTCCAAGGGCCTCATTAGACCCACAATCAGTCGTTCAAATTTTCCAGTCAATTCATACTTCAAGTCTGCAATCAGGTCCTAATAAAAAGGAAGAAAAGGTAAGGAATTTAAAAAAAAAACTTGTTAGAAGACCAAACTCAGCAAAGCAAATGGTTTTGTTTTGTTTTTGCTAGAAGACCGAAGTGGTGTGGTGGCCTAGAAGTGGAAGGCTGTGAGTTTGATCCTAGGTAGAGGTAGATATTTCTCTCTGTGGGCACACTGAGAACATATTTGCTGAACAAAATTCCACACTGGTGACAGGAAGGGCATCTGCCATTAAAACACTCTGCTAGCTCCATTCAGTTGCCCAGACTCCACCCCACAAGAGATTATGGGGTCATTAAATGAAGATGATGAGTTTGTTAGAAGACCATTCGCCACAAAAAAAGTATAGAGTCTTAGGATCAATTAAAAACTGAATTCAACATTGGAAGCAGAAACAAATATACTTAATTTTGTTAAAATATTAATTAGAATCTCCCTAGTGGAAAGCAAAAAACAAATAGACTTCTGTTTTTTTAATTGAAAATCTAATCTGCGTGAATACCACTGTTAAGGACAAACTTATTATTACACAGCATGTGAAAGAACTGTTATGAGATTTAAATGTCACAAAACGGTCCACAATTTCTTACACTAGTAATTCACTAGTTGTGGCTGCCACAACTCTTCCCACTCCCCTTAAATTTTGTGAATGTTTGCATCTCTTGGAAGACATGTATTGCAAAGGGAAATAGACCCCACTTGATCTCCTGAGTTCCAGAGATTCAAAGAGGTGGTAGCTAAAAGCAAGGAATTTTTACATTACAAACTCTTTCTATTCTGTTTGGGCAACATATGTGCTTGGGGCACTCACTTATCATGACCTATCAGGACCTATTTAATAATAATAATAATTTATTCGACTTGTATGCCGCCCTTCTCCCTCAGGACTCAGGGCGGCTATCATTAAAACAGCACAAATTTACAATAAAAATAGATTAAATACAACAAGTCGGAATACCAGTTAAAATAACACTTAACCCCCAGGTCATTCCAGGCCGACCTGTTGAAACAGCCAGGTCCTCAGGTCCCGGCGGAAGGAGTGGAGATCAGGGGCCAGATGGAGATCCACGGGGAGCTGATTCCAAAGGGCTCCCACGGAGAAGGCCCTAGCCCTGGGGACTGCCAGCCGACAATGCCTGACTGACGGTATCCCAAGAAGGCCCCTTCTATGGGAGCGGACAGGACGATTGGAATGTGATGCTGGCAGGAGGCGTTCCCGCAAGTACCCTGGACCCAGGCCATTTAGGGCTTTATAAGTTATTACTAGCACTCTTATTCCTGAACAAGAAAGGGTCATATAGATAGATGTATGTACATCTTGTACAACAGATTGGAGAGATGGGGGGGGTCTCTCCCTTGGAGTATGGAGGCAGCTGCCAGAGTAAAATATATGCTCACCACTGGCAATTTTGCAATATGATTAACAGATCCTAAATTTCTGTTTTAAGCATATCCTTGGTTCCTTAGTTGAAAGAAGTAAAAACTCAGTCTGATTCCTGGCATATCATGACTGTGGAATAAAACCTTAAGAATCAGATGTATGCGACGTAGAGCAGGGATAGGAAACGATGGCTCATTTTTGACTTGTAATCTTTAACTCCCAGAATTCCTTAGCCATGCTCATACTGGCTCAGGAATTCTGGGAGTTGAAGTCCACAAGTAATAAAGGGGCCATCATTCCCCATCTCTGATGTAGAAAAGTAATGTAATGAAGTGTATCCACGTCTATAACATCAGATAAAATTCCTCTCATATATGGGAGAGGTCAAGATATCTGGAGGAATGGAAGTCAGCCATTCACAATCCAGTATTTAAATATGAAATTACAAGCCTTGTATAAGATTCTAGTTTTCCTGCCCATTCTGAGACTGACCTTTCCATAGAGAGCCTTATACACTTGGCAGATCTCAATTCTTTGTTTATTGCTCCTGGATGTTATGAGATCTAGTATAGCTTCTTTATCACTGCCTGCAAGAAGAAAAAAGCTTCAGTCATTTTAAGATAACAGGGTCCTAAAACTGACAGCAAAGTTATATAACATGTATTAGAATCACGTTTGAAAAAATCTGGATAACAGTCCCATTTCTGGTTTGAATTGGAATTGAGAAAACAGGAAGCACATTGACAGCCATGCTTAGCTGGGAGAATAAAATACATTCTACTCCAGGCCATGGAAAATGAGAGAAAAAGAAAGTAGCTTAGTGTATTATGGGAAAGGAGAAGCAATTCTTATATATTCTCTCTCCTGCCCTTTAACAGAACTATTTTACCATTTTGAACAGTTCCACTTTGAAATTTTTACTTTGTTGGCACATCAGCATAAACATAAATTCCTAAATTTCTCTCTCCCTTCAGAATTATCAGAATGCCTAACCTACCACTTTCTCCTCAAACTAATCTGAGCTACAATGTTTAATACTTTTTTTTAAGTTGCAAAATTTCTTTTGTGCTCCAAATATTTAATTTGACAGAGGAATGAGGAACTGGACAAGAATAAAAGATTATAGTAGAGTTGTACATATTTTGAAAATATTTTGGAAAAAGTACTTCAGACCTTTTTAAGCCGAGGACATGTGTGCTATTCATTAGATCAATCTGTTGCTTCTGGGTTATCAGCAAGATTGAGAAAGGTCTTTGCCTGTTTTAAGAACCATCACAATTTTAATAAGTGAATTCCTTAAAAGAATTACAACCAATTTCTCAGGCAAGTGGCTTATAAAATAGCATATAGCTGCTGGTTTGACCTTGTACAAGATTTGAAACATTTTTCTAGGTGACTTTCAAGTAGGGATGCTAGTTTGTAGCTCTGCTGCTGAGTCACATCTAACTAATTGTCTGTATTACTTCATGACTAAGCAAAGTAGACTTATGGATAGAAGAATGCATGTGATGAGCAAGACCCGCATCAAAAAGACTGGCCATTACTGGGTCAGTATGTTTCTTCTTCTTCAAAGTTGAGCAGGTACAAAATATATACAGGTAGTCTTGGTCTTATGACCATAATTGAACACAAAATTTATGTTGCTAAGTAAGACAGTTTTTAAGTGTAATTTTGTCCCATTTTACGGCCTTTCTTGCCACAGTTGTTAAGTGAATCACTGCAGTAGTTAATAGCACGGTTCAGTAAATTTGGTTTCCCCATTGACTTTGATTGTCAGAAAGTAGCAAAAGGTGATCACTTGACACCGTCATAAATATGAACCAGTTGCCAAGTGTCTGAATTTTGATCACATGACTATGGGGATGCTGCAATGGTAGTAAGTATAAAAAATAGTCAGAAGTCACTTTTTCAGTGCCGTAGTAATTTTGAATGGTCACTACATGAACTCCTGTAAATCGAGGACTACTTCTATGCCAAACCTAGAAAATAGATAATCTATCTCTTCTTCTCACCATTCTTGCACACAATTTCCACAGAAAAAGAAAATGCGCAGATGATGTCACTGATATGGATTGCTCTTATTGAATTTATTTTTGGTGTTGGTGGGAGGGGTAATTTAAAGTCATTTTTTATTCCTGGCAACTATCTGGACAATTCCTTGCAGTTTTCTAGGCAACATTTATAGATGTGATTTGCCACTGCCTTCTTCTAGTTGGCTGTATGCCTAAAACACTGCTATTGATTTTTTAAATCACATGTGTAAAACATTTAAAATGCCAAATATGAAAACCATAACAAATTTTCATTCATAGTGATAAGAGTTAATATTGAAGACATACCAAATCCCTTCATAGCATTGTAAAGTGCCTCTGCATCCTGGTTGGCATCAAAGTTTGGGAAATCCTTCACTGAACCCCTATATCTTCCAGCCTAGAATAAAAAAAAAGATGATAAAAATAAAATCAATAATTTCAAAACATGTCATCTATAGAAGATACAATAATCATAGAATGGTAGATTCAATGTGCTGGTGTTGACCTATAAAGCCATACATGGCATAGGACCGGGGTATTTGCGGGAGACCCTGCTGCCAGTAACGGCTTCCCAACGTCCCATGTGCTCTCACAGGCAGGGCCTCCTTGGGGTGTCGTCAGCCAGGCAATGTCGGCTGGCAACCCCTAGGGGCAGGGCCTTCTCTGTGGGAGCACCCACCCTATGGAATCAGCTGCCGCTGGAGCTCCGGGTGGCCCCTGACCTCCGGTCCTTCCGTCATGGCCTAAAAACATGGCTTTTCCAACTTGCCAGCCTGGACTAATGGAGGGGATGGGATTTTAGAAATTGTTTTATTAGTTTTATTGGTTTAGTGGGATTTTGAATTTAATGGCTTTTTAATATTTGTATTATATTCTTTTATTATTGTAAGCCGCCCTGGGTTCTTCCGAGAGATAGGGCGGCATAGAAATCTCATTAAAATGAAAATAAATAAATAAAAAATAAATAAAAAGAGAGAGCTACTAGAGAGCTACTTCTTCAATCCCCTGTCCAAGGATGGAATCCTCTGGCCATTCCAGACAAATAACTTAACCTCTGCTTGAAAACCTCCAGTGAGGGAACATGCATGACTTCAGGAAGAAGGCTGTTCTAATGCTTAAAAACTTTCATGGTCAGGAAGTCCCTTCTTATTTCAAGCTTGGATCTCCCTCAAAACTTCTACCTGTTGGTTCTTGTCCTACCTCAGGATCTATGCAGAATAAATCCATACCTTCTTTTTATGAAAGACTTTCAAATATTTGAAAACAACTAACAAATCTCTGTTCTTCCCTTCCCTTCCTTAGCTAAAGAAAATTTCTCTAGCCTTAACACCTCATCACCATCTTTGTAACTCTGCTCTATGTTCTTTCTACTTCCTCAATGTCCTTTTTGTATTGTGGTAATCAGAAGTGGATGCAGTATTGCAATCCAGGCTGGGTCTAATCAATGTACCATAGAGTGGAACTATAATTTCCTACATGGCTTAGGGCTGGGGTACCTGTGGCAACATCTCCTGCCAGCATCGAACACCCATTGCCCAGTGCGCGCTCACAGACAGGGCCTCCTTGGGGTACCATCGGCCAATGTCGTCTGGCGGTCCCTAGGGGGAGGGCCTTCTCTGTGGGGGCGCCCACTTTGTGGAACCAGCTTCCCCTGGAGCTACGATTGGCCCCTGACCTCCACTCCTTTTGCCGCGGCTTAAAGACTTGGTTATTCGAACAAACCGGCCTGGACTGAGGGGGGGGTTTAGTTTTAAATGTTTTGTGGATTGGGTTTTAAATATTTATTTGGTCTAATTAGTTTAATTATTTTTTAATTCTTTTAACTTCTGTATTGGGTGTTTTTTATGTGAGCCGCACTGAGTCCTTCGGGAGATAGGGCGGCATATAAGACCAAACAAACAAACAAACAAATAAATATTACAATAAAATAGTATGTAACTAGTAGTTCCAGAACTGTAGAGTGTTCCTCTTGGAATTTCACTAAAATCTAAAGTTATATGGACTTGTAGTATTTAAGCTGCATAATAGTAATAGAGTGATTAACTCATATGATCCAACAGATATTTTTAAGCTTACAAGACTCAGCCAAAGCAAGAATTTCAGAACTGTGGCATTCCCCAATCCAATTTTAAACATTGGATTAATTCACAGTAAGAGAATTATCTATTACATGTAATCTTGCAAAAGAGTCTCTCTGTCTTTTCCCTTTGGGACAGTTAGATAGAGATGAATATATAATATAGAAATGTACGAAATAACAATGCAGATCAGTGGAAAATTTATTGAGCTGCTGATCATCACATGTTCTGAGAGAAAAGTTGGAACAGTTCTCCAAAGGTGCTTTCCAAAAGGCAACTGGACTTTGTTTTTTCCTTGAAGATATTTCACTTCTCATCCAAGACGTGAAAGAAGAACTGAAGAAGCTTATTGCAGAACTCAAGAAGCTTCTTGGATGAGAAGTGAAACATCTTCAAGGAAAAAATAAAGAAAGCTCAGTTGTCTTTTGAAAAGACTCTTTGGGACAACCATGACCTGGATGACCGAGAATCTCCATAGATATGGAACAGTTCTCTTCACAAATATCTGTCAGGCTTAAGCCAAGAATGCTATAACACAATCCAACCACAGTTCAATTCTTTACTTGCTTACACCATATAGAGAGAATCTTGCAAGACTAAGCCTAGCCTAATGGATATATCATGGGAGATTCTAGGGAATGGATATCCTAAATCTCCTCTTCTTCCCACAATCCAGTCCAGCTCTGATATGAACTATCTCTTATCTGCCCCTCCCCTCCTTGGAATATGCTCCCTCCTTCCTGGGAAACTGCCGCTTCACTGTAGCCCATTACACCACCTCCCCTCCATGCAGCCATTCCCTGATTCAAATCATAATAAAGACTGTAGCAAATTGTTTTCAGGAAGCGATTTCCATAGCCAGTTCCCAGCTGCTTCTCACTAGATGCAGCTTGTGTGATGATAAAGGTAAATGTAGGATAATAAATGATACCGTGGCACGTACAATTTCTTCTCTACATTGACAACTGTGACTGCCACTTGGCTGCATATATACTTAGAAACACATACCAATGGGACAGTCACAGAATACATCTCATTTTGATTTCTATGACTGAGTTGAAACCTCTGTTCTTTGTGTTTATGGGAACTATCACACTCCACATTTCTTTATAACACAATTCCTTTACTTCCCCAGGATGCACCTGGCCTTGGGCTAGGAGCTATTCATGTGAAAAAAGCAAATAATGGTGTGGAAGTGACCATGGCAAAGTAGGGATATAACACTGGAAGAACCTTAAAGCATCTGACTAACAGACTCCAACTGAAATCTCACTTGTATAATTAAAATAGATCTTCTTACTCCATATCCCTTCCCCCGCATCTATGAGTCACTCTGGCTTTCTGACAGATGACCAGAGCCTATAAATAGAACTACTTTGTCCTAGGTTCTTCTATTGATAAGGTCGACTTCTTATATACCATGTTTGTGCCATGCCTCCACATCTTCACCTCTTCCATCCACTACTACCACAAAAAGAACAGGACCCGGACTCTGATTTGCTACCCTCTTTCATCCAGATTGTAAATTTCCTCCACTTTCTATACTTTCATTTTCTACAATATTTGTCAAGATATTTGAAAGTGAGTTAGGATGAATCATTTCTCAAGTACTCCTCTCTCTCTTCTTCTGGAATCATTAATACAATATTCACACATAACCACCAGATGGGGAAACTGCAAATTGTCTTCCTACAATCTCCTATGCTCCTATACTCTATTGATTGTCCTTGTTGTGAAGGGACAGGCTTTGCCAACCCTTACAACCTTCAGATATGTTGTGACATTTTTATTTATTGATATGACCACAATTTTAAATTGGACAGAATACAGCTCCAAATGTAATCTTCATTTTATATCCTAAGTAAATTCATTAATTAATGCATTTATATTATATCACAATGGTTCTATTCACCAGATCATACATTAGACTGGTCACAAGACGGAAGAATGCTTCAGGCATATCCGTATTCTTTAACAGATGTGATTATGCAAATGTGACAATACAATCTTTCTCTGTAAATCTTCTACAGGCACCCATTTTATATAGGAATCACACTTTTTTTTGAATAGCAATATTTTAAAAGAGGCACTCCAGTAATACATAATTTTTCCTTTGACACCAGATGCTATCTATAATACATTCTTTCAGCTGTCAGGTGATACTTAACTAAATCCCTACCAGTTACTCTTAAGTTTTAAACAAATCTGAAACATGCATGGCAAAGGATTTGACACTTGAATGTACTCCAAAATAATAATTTTCTTCTGGTATGTCTCATAGAAAGGACATTTTTACAACAAGATGTAACACAAAAGTTCTCAAAATTGCGAACATCATCAAGAAATGACACCTTTTTCATTATTTGAAAAATCACATCAGCACTTTCTGGTATAGCAAGGGAACATTCAGCTTTTTATTTTTAAAGGAGTGCATATTAAAGAATTAAATAATAATTGTAATGCAGGAAGATTACCACTGGTGATACATACACATACATTACTTTCAGAAATGCACTGAATATGGCATTCATTACTGCTAATACTTAACCCAAACATAGAACAATACACATGCTTACAATTTTTGTCAACAACCTTATAAAATTATAGTTTAATTTAAGGAAAAGAAATGCAATATGAGGAAAACCATATGGCAACAAATTCCTAATAGCAGAACAGCAGCACATTTGGTGCATCATAAATCAATTATCTGGGATGATATGGTATCCGCATGACCTCAGCTGCCATTCTCAAATCTTACTGTTTTCATCCTAAAACTTCATGCACTTTCAGACATGGATTAATTTTCCCCAAACAAGCTCTTATTCAGATGCTTGGAAAAAATGTCACAGTATCAAAGTTCAGTTATTTTCTTTTATACCATTATCTTCATAAAGAAAGCCTGCATCGAGTTCTTACTTGATAACAATCTTGCACTAGATTGAATATACAAAACTTTCAAAACTTCAGATACACATGTCTCTTTGAAATCTGCACTCTATATAGCATTAGCATCTTTTTATAATTTTTATCTGATAGACCTGCACTAGCACAAATAGAAACTTGGAACTTAATGACTAAATGTATCTTCCTGTTCTGTTCTGCACGCGCATTCTAATCAAATTTTGCAACTTATTGTTTCCACTAGCATAGACATTATTATACTCTTCAGATATTGCCTCTTATTTTTGCAGACAGTAAACCTAAGCCTAAGGAAATCCTAAGCTCATGTCCAAATCTGTTAAATGTATATTACTGGTGTCCCACAGAGTCTTATAAGAAATAGAAAGTTTTTCTATATAGTTAGCGTCTTTGATTTTAGAACTCAAATATCAATTCTTTTTCTAAAGATGCAGCTTACCTTGAAACAAGCAACATCTTCACACAATTACATACACTCAAGATTCTGCTTCTCTGCCTCTGAAATGCATTTGCTTAAGCAATACACCTATGTTTTAAGATGGTGTGTTTTCAAACGACTGTTTTGGACTCTTTTCATTAGTTATTACATAATCCTTTTTTTCTGCCCTTTTAAATACAGATCTGAATGTGTTAACCTTCCATTTACATATCCAAATCTCAGAAAACTACAAGAGGTACCTCAATTGTTATAATCATTATTGTACGTTATATTAATTCTCTGCAGTAAGGTCTTATATACTACTTCAAAAGAATCGCTTAAACACAGCCTGCTCCAACATGCACAATACTCACTGTTTTGTAATCAAGACTTACCTTTTCACAAAGAGGTACCAGGAGGCAAAAGAGGCAATAGAAAACCCATCAGAAGACAGAAATATTCAGAATAAGTCTACATAATCAAATGGGATTTCAAAGCCGTGCTCTGCAAAAGGAGCACTGTACTTTTAGTAAACTGTCTACTTCCTATGTTTATCTGTTTATGGTTACAAGCCCTAAAACAATTTTCTCTTTCTGCCATATTGGACTCATTTCCATTGTACCCACTAACTACAGGTAGTCCTCGACTTACAACAGTTCATTTAGTGACCGTTCAAAGTTAACAATAGCACTGAAAAAAGTGACTTATAACTGTTTTTCACACTTATGATCACTGCAGCATCCTCATGGTCACGTGATCAAAATTCAGATGCTTGGCAACTGACTGATATTTATGATGGTTGCAGGGTTATGCAATCACGTTTTACAGCCTTCCGATAAGCAAAGTCAAGGGAAAGCTAAAGTCACTTAACAATCATGTTATTAACAGTCACTCTGGCAAGAAAGATCATAAAATGGGGTAAAATTCACTTAACAACTGTCTCACTTAGTAATAGAACTGTTAGACTCAACTGCAATGGTAAGTCATGGGCTACCTGTATTAGGATTGTCTACATTTTGAAAATAATTCCAAACAAGTGCTTTAGTCGTTGTGTGAGCACAGAATCTCTCTGCTACTTGTGCGCACAATCCAGAAAAAAATATCATGCTGCTTGAATAAGCTAACTTGTTCTAGCAGCAGACTCTAAAAGACAGCCATAATAGTTTCTCAAGCTCATGTGCCTTAATGAAGAGCAGATAGGTTCTGTGCTCAAGCAGTGTCTGACACATCACTTCTTGGATTTTTCCATAACTAGATACCAAATGTTTCTTACCTTTTCTTTGTTTGACATGTTTTCTGTCCCAATATTACAGAAGTTTCGGATGCTGTAAATAAAAAAAACTGGTTATTCTTTGAAAGCATGGTTCTAAAGTATTCCTTTATATACAGAAATAAAGCTTATGAAAAGCTACATAACTCAAATCAGACTCCGCCATCTGGCCCCTTGCAGTTGAGTTGCAGCTATAATTCCTCAAATTCTTGGCTAACTTTGCAAAAGCTAATGGAATACGGAGTCATAAAATATACCAAATATATCTGAATAGGAACACTGACTTATTTTTCAACACCTTGCTTTATTGCTCTAGTATTGAGAAAGGTATATATGTAGCATATATTCAGGAGTGATTTGCAATTTTGCTATTTATAGATATCTTTTTTACAATAAATAATACTTGTTGATCCTTGGCATTTGTTCTGAATTCTTAACTTTTGGATTTGGCAAGACATGTGTGATAATAAAGGCATAAAAATCATTGCTGATGGCAAAAAAGACAATATATTTAATTGGAAGCCACATCTATTAAATAAGTTCAGGTGTTTTATGCTGAAGCATTTAAATATTTATAGAAAGGACATGCAAAAAATCCAGGATTAATAGAGGCAGGTCAGAATCAGCTTGTTAAATACAAAGGTGGATGTTTTTTCCACCCCGCACAGCTGCATAACAATCACTGTTAAGCACAACTTCTATGATACACCAGGCCTCACTAGCTAGTAAAAATGCATGGCAACGCATCACTGCACTGCAGTAGGTCTACAGCAGGACTGTAAGACTCCCAGCCCACAGGCCAGATAAGTCACATGATGTCACAGTGACAACATGAGTTTGACATACACATCCTGGTCTACAAGGATATGATTCAATGAGAAGACCCTTAAAGTCTTTAGCAAAAATGTCAGTGTAAGGAAATATGGCACCTATTTCTTCTTACTAACGACTTGCTTATCTTCAGTATTTCACAGGAATTCATAAAAATATAATGGTGCATGCAATAAGTGTGAATTTATCAACTAAGAAACATACAGTACTCATTAAGGCATCTGTGATCATCACACATCAGCTGCATACATACATTAGATTGCAGGTACATTTTCTACCCTTTAACATGTATCTGTAATACTAGCTATATTTCCTGGTTATGGTAGAATTTAGCTATGAATGGTTTTTGATTGGAACTTAGTAAATATACTACTAAGTTCTTCTATCATACTAAATCACAATTTATTTTAACTAATAATTTGCTGAATCAGTCAAAATGGATTAAGATTCCCATGGATTCCCAAGTTCAAACCAACAAATTATGATTTAGCAAGATGTATGAATCCAGCCTATGAATTCTCACTTCCCTTAGTCTGTAATATCCTCTTGGTATTGGGAAGCACCTGAAATCTTAGTGGTGCAATACTACAACAGAAATCTGTGAGAACTGTCAAAGCTGGAATAACAATCACTGCTTTGTATTGATTGATATGAGTACAATTTATATAACTGGGAAGAAAAAGAGACTCCACTCAAATAAAGGATGGCTGCATACTACAGATGATCTGATTGAAACCATAAACTGTGCTGGCTAATAAAATAGAAAAGACCTCAGCCATCCAGGTCATCCCTAAAGCAAAGAAAAAAATGTAAAAGAGATGGGTGGAATATGAAAATACATGTTTAATAAAACCAAAATTTTCATGTTATTTTATAAAAGTCCCTTGCTATCCATTTATGATTCTTGCTTAGAATATATGCATGCTTGTAATTAATTGTGCCATGTTATCTTGGCTCTACTAAGAGCAGGCAAAAAATTTGGTCTTCACTCTAACCTAGATAAATAGAGACATGTAACCAAATGTGAGCAGCTGTGTGGCATATGCATAAAGCTAAAGCAGTTTGGGCTTTGTTCAATTTCCCCATAGAAAGTATCACAGTCAGCACATGCTCTCCATGGTGAACAAAGTAATGTTTCAGTGTCTTCTTTGGCATATCTCCCAAAATGTGGTCAAGAAAAATCAGCATAAAGAGAAGCACATGAGGCATGCTTAAACATATGAAACAACAGAAACAGAAAATAACTGAGCCAGGATGAGAGGGAAACAACAGCTGCACTTCTCCACAGCTTACTGAATGTACTTGTGGGAAGAAAACAATGCTTTGTACTTCTGGTAAGAAGGATTTGGCATTGATCCATCAAGGATAACATATTGATCAAATAAGGCTGTTGCTACATTCAGAATAATAGAATTTAGTGGTAAGAATGCTTGGGAGAAATTAGTACTTTTAGTTTGGATGCACACAGACTGTAGTTCATTTCCTGTTCCAAATTTATATGTTTATTATCTAAAATGATGTATCTTGCATTTCACATTGCCAAACTGAGAAAACTCATTTGCATAACTTTTTAACATGGCCAGAGGAGAAAAAAGCATCTTGTCCAATGCTGACATCCAGTAAAATGCAAATTGGTGGGAATTAAAGTTGACAAATCATCTTGGTATCTAATAACCTAAATTACATGACTAAGACATTCTTCCTCCTGCGTACATACTTCTTAGTATTCTGATGGAGATAGTCTGCACTCACATAAAATAAAATGGAACACACTAGTATTCTCATATGCACTACTGCAGGGAAAGCTGCACTGGAGTGAGGGTATTAGACAAACATCCTTTTCAGTTTATTATGGTGACTCACATTTGTGTCAAAGTTAGTGATTCATCAAAGCTAGATGAGTAAGAACTAAGATCCTATGAAACGTTAGATTGCCATTTTTCCATTTTGGAAAAAAAAATCAGATTCTTTCCCGTCCTCTGACAAATACTACTATATGACTACTATAAAGGATAAATAGAAGCCAGAGAAAAGAGGCACCACGAAGCATTACAACAGGCATCAAAGGTGTAATTCTAAAATACATCTACTGTATAAAAAATCCATTCACAAAGATACACAACATCCCAAGAGGATCCATTAAAGCAGACAATGAAATTGTAAGCCTGGTTCCCATTAACTGAAGTCAAGAAAGAAACATTGACCCCTTTGTTCCCAGATTCATTGTGTTCAGCTGGATTTTGTCCAGGGACACTGGTCTGGAAAACTTTATTTTTTAATCTGGTCTGAAAAAGAAAACTCTTTTTCAGGAGTTTAAACAGCAATGTTGAAAGCAGCCTCATAAATGATTTGCCAGATTACAATAAATGAATGAAATTGCAGCTATGTCCACAAAGGGACAAAAAAGTTGAGTTAAAGAACCATAATTAACCTTTTAAGAACAGTCTGCAGGTATTTCAAGATTAAAGCTTTTTGTATGATTATTACCTTGCTTCTTTAACAAAACTTTGAATGAAGGCAGTCATAGGTCTCTTTTTTTAAAAAAGTCTGATCCTCCTTTCCCTGTCTCTCTATTGCTTTTTTTTCTCACAGAGGAAAATTCAGCAAGAAATTAAATAATAAATAGGAGCACCATTTTTTGATAACAATCAGGGTTTTTTCCCTACAAGCATCCAAGGTCTCCACCATAGACACTGCAAAGTAACTATGCCTTTTCTCTTTAGTCCCTTACTGAGAACTGCCAGATCTCTTAAAGATAGTGAGGGAGAAAAAAGTTACAAAAAGGCTCAGATTTTAAACTATTGTCCGAGTACTCACTCACCATTACTTAATGGAACTAAAAAATCTGTACCAAAATGAAGTTTTCATTAATAAATCAACAGTCTAATACAGTGCAGCACTTTTTAAAAGACTGAACTCATGTACTAGGAAAGCAATAATTAAAAACGGTTGTTGCCTGCAGCATCAGAAAACAACTTCCCAATTTAAATAAACAGTATAGCATAGATTTCAGAAGGAATTCTTTTCAAGTCAGTGTGCAAAAAACCTTACCGGAGCTGTATGATACTCAGGACCCCACCCAGCACCTAGGGAATCAAGAGGAGAATAGGGGAATAGGGCAATAGGGGGCTTAGAGTTATCATTCTGATGCCTGTGCAACATATGGAAAGCATTTTAACTGAAAAGTATTATTCTGTATTAAATGGGATAAAGTCTTTTCCATCCTGGCTGGAAATTCTGTGGAATATTTGGAAGAGAGCATAGTTGGGTAAATTTCCCCTAATAAATCAATTATAATAAATATTTTCAGAGATGCTAAGGCCTTGAACGCAAAAAGAAGTAGCACTAGAAATGCTTTATTCTCTCTTTTTTGATACTTAATTCCATAAGACTTAATTCCTACAACTAACAATCTCTGCCAAATACAACCTACTGATGTTTAGATTATAAGGCCAAAAATGGTTTCCCTCAAAAAGGGCCCATAAGATTTCAACTGTGCCTGCTTACTACAGTAGTAAAAAACAAAGGAAAAGATAATTTTCAAAAGCAATTGTACAATACTAACAATAAACAAAGCCCCCCAAAATAGGCAGTATCTGTCTTCTTTCAATTTATGAATCGGTTTACAAAAATTTGATTAAGATTTTTCAAGATCCTACAGATGGAAGGTACTGTTTCACCTCTCAGATTGGTGGTGACAGCTTAAACAAACGCCTATTTTGTTTTGATGAAGGGATGCAAAGACTGAATTACACTGGGGGGTGGGGGGAATCGCCAATTTATTAGAACCATTTTCACTCATAGGAACCACGCTGACAAAATCCCCCCCAAAGATTTTCCTTTAGTTCAACAAGACTAGGCTAAATTACTCCCTAACTTATCTTCCCCCGTATAAAAGGGTTAAAAAAAGAAAAAGAAGAAAGTGGAGAAAAGAAAAAAAGTGCTCTATGACAGAATCATCAAACAAATAACGCATACCCTGGATTTGAGCCATTCTCACCGGCGCCTTACAAATATAAATTTACAGAGAAAAGTCACTAGCGATGGCTTCCCCCCCCCATGTGAATCCATGTGGCAGTATTCCCCTCTTAAACGAGTTATGAGATTGTTTAGCAGCTGCTACCAGTACAATTGGTGGATTGTTCGTATCCTCTTCAGGACAACACGCGTGTGCAAACACACACACACACAGAGGGATAGGGAGGGCGGGAGAGAGAGAAAGAGAATGATACAAGCAGGCAAATCCTTACTTTGCTGGGCCGAGGCCTCTTTTGCTTCCTAAGGCTGTCGAAAGGAGAGGCCGCAGGATTCACCGCTAGGCAACCGGGCTCTTCCTAGGGCAGGGATCAAAGGAAGGCAGGCCGGCCTCGGCGCAATGCAGCTGTTTCCTCCGAGCTCTGCTCGAGCCGCGACGTCACAAGCCTCGGAATCTTCCAATTCTGGACGGCCCTTGGCACCACCCTTGCTCCCCTCTCGCGCGGGATTGGGGAGGGGTGGGAGAGAATGGTGTTTGCTGCAGAGAAGCGCCACGCTCGCTATAGCAAGCTAGCCTCTTTTTACACATCTCCAACACTCCGAGAAAAGAGCCACTACTCAGAGGCACAACAGTAAGGAAAATGGCTTGCATAAGATGTATCTTGTCCCTGAATTCAGACATTAGGATCGCCTTCCTCGCAGGGCTTGGAGAGAGGAGGGGGTTCTGATTAATTGGTCAATTGCAATTTCTGCACATGGACCCAGCCTTAAGGCAAATGGATTTCTGTTGAATTGTTTCTGAGTAAGCATGTTTATAAGGCTAGAATGCAGCAAGAACGTGAATAGGTCCCCTCTAGCGCACATAAAATGTATAGTCCTTAATAGAGTGCAACCTACTTAACCCAATGTTTTCTCCACTGATGTTGGAAAATGAATCTGTCTTGGGTTTAAATTAAAAACACAACCTTTAAACTTAAATCACTTGCCTTCACTGTGTCAAGAAAGGGATTAGATTAATATACAGAATATCCAGAGAAAATCACTTTCAGTTGGTTGGTCATGTTGGGAGTGTTCATCTCACCATATGAAGGGCCCAGGCTGGGGAAGACTGACTCAAGTTAGTCCATATCATCTAGGTAGAATGATATGAATATCTAAATAACATAATTAGGACTGGGTCCAGCATCCTTGAGCAGTTGTCATGAGCCCACCACAGAGATTTGTCCTGACCTTCTTTAATTCTGTCTCCATCTAGATAATGAATGACATGGAGACACTGTTTTAATTTCCACTACGTTCTTGGTGCAGCATCTTTCCAAAGTCCTGAAGAAAATTAAAATGGAAAGTAGATTTAACAGCCTGGAAAAATGCTGAGTATTGCCACATAACCTGCAAGATGGTGCTAATGAAAAGTTTTTGGCTGCAGTAGTAGCTGCTGCTACTGCAGCAGAAGGTAGAAAAAAGAAATTATACCCCCTTTTCTAAATTGACTCCCACAAGAATAACCAAGTTCTATTGACACCTAAAGCAGAAAAATCCTTCCTTCCTAAAAGCCATCACAACAAATATACTAATTACTTATGCGAGGTTACTCCAAAATAGCTGTCAAAATTGACAGCTTCAGCCTAACAATAGCTGATCCTGCTTGCCAAAAGTCAAGGGAAGTCCCACCAGAAAGGATTTTCCTCAGACCTGGCTCTAGTAAGCATTAGCACCAACAGCAGCAATGGACAAGAGTTCAAAAACCTCAGATGGGTCACATGACCTAAATCAAAGACAACATCTCACTAAATCTAACTTTCTGACCATATATGGATAACTATAACTTTCCCACTTTTTTTTAAAGAACATTATCTTTTGGCTCAATGAAATACGATCTCCTAGGAAAAAGCTTTGCTAGCCTCCCGTCCCTCAGCAGATGCTGTTTCATTAAATAAAGTATAACACTGAATGTTTCATTTTTCTGATGGGGCATACTTGTTTTGCTTGTGTTTTTAGTTTTCAATGCTGAGATCTGTAAACAACAGTGTGCACCTTTATGCCAGATGCAGAGCAGCCATTTCATTCTCATAATAACAGTAGCTTGGTAACTAGTATAAATTCCCCCTTGTCCTCTAGGCGTGGGTTTTCTTAAATCCATTGAAAAAGGAAGGTTAATCTGATTAACCTACTATGAGTAACATTTCTAAAACTGCACTCTGGTATGAAAATTGGGCATCTGTCTAACTCACATTATGTTAAAGACTAACTTAACGTTACTTGTCATCATGAACATTAACTGCTAATTATTCCAAAGTCAGAATCCTCAGTTTATTCCAAAGCAGCTTTCCTTCTTCAAAGTAGCCTTCCCAACCTGGTGTCTTCCATTTATGTTAAACTACTTTTTTGCTATTATTCCCAGCAATTATAACCGCCAGATTGGGAGTTGCTCTAAAGCATATCTCTATTATAATTCTGCTCCCTTTTCTGAAAATCTTTTACATGATATGAGTTTTTTTTAAACCAACACTTGTTTTACTTTACATTGTTTTTGGGACTCAATACACTTTTGTAATAACATTTCAGAGCTACTATCCATGAGTATTTGGGAATAAGGATTAATGAATTCCTTGACATAATTAGCTTGCTTTATTGTATTTCTGATGCATTATACAAAGACTCTGCTCCCTAGAAAAGGCTTTAATTTTTGGAAATGTGGAAGGAAAGCTCTCTGCCAGGAGATACAAAGAAGCAGCCTGCAGCAGATTTATTGTTCTGGGAACCTAGGAGTCACCAGTCCTCATCTTGGCCCAAGCCATGGTTTGGCTCTCTCAAAAGGTTTGCATACTTTGTTTCTTAATTACTTTTGGAAATGATTTGTTAACTGTTTTGTTTGATATTAGAAATCATCAGAATGGCAAGTTTCATGGATGAGTCTCCCACAATCTTTAGCAAAAGACATTTTATGCAAATTTAAGAATTTTAAAAAATTATTTTGGAATACAGGTAATTCCCAATTTACAAGTATTCGAATATTCAATGTCCATTGGAGTCCCTGCTTGAGGTTACAGATGTTGCAGCACCCCTATAGTCACATGATCCAAATTTGAGCATTTGACAAGGTGCCCAGCCCTAAAGCTGTAGGAGCACAGGAATTCACCCTGTCCCAACTGCCTGTCTCTCTCCTCCATCTCAGCAGCTGACTTGGCTCATTGGTATGCACAAAGTGCCATGGCTCTTTAGGCCTTAGTCTGCTCCCTGATTAGCTTCCTCCACTGCCCAGGCCTTCTTCCCACCCTGCATTGCACAAGTTTACTTATCTAGCCTTCAGAATAATCGCTTTCTCTAGCTTTTAGGCCAAAAGGGCTAGAAAAGTTCTGAAGGCTAGAAAGGCGATTTTTCTATTTCATTCCGAAGGCTAGAAAGGCTCTTTTCACTTTTGTTCTAGAAAGGTAACGGCTAGAAAGGCTCTTTTCAGGCCTAGTGAAAGCTAGTGAAGGCAATCATTTTGTAGGCTTGAAAGGCTTTATCAGCAGTGGTAGGAAAAGGCAAATGTAAGTAGACATAAGTAGGTTGGGGGAAGGGTTCAGGCTTCCCTGGTGTGGTTGGTTGTGGAGAGGGGCCAGTCCTCCTAGCTTTGGCAGTTTCCCCATGCCAATGGGCCTGTATTTTATTTGCCTTTATTATTTTTACAAATAACTCAAGATGGGAAACTTCAACATACCTTCCGCCTCCTATTTCCCCCACAACAACAACCCTGTGAGGTGGGTTGGGCTGAGAGAGAATGACTAGCCCCACGTCACCCACCTGACTTTCATGGCTAAGGCGGGATTAGAACACATCTCGCTTTCTAGCCTGGTGCCTTAACCACTAGATAAACTTTAAACAGTACAGGTACAATTACAGATACCTCTACCTCTACCATGGCAGGCCTCCCAGAGCCTCCCTCACCCCCTGGGCCAATCTTTTGTGGTCATTGCATGAGCCATATGGTCATTTAGCAATCACAATTGGGAGAGCTGGGATTGTGGTCATTGAACAAAGTGGTCACATGGTCACCTCACTTAAGGACCGCTTTGATCAATGACCAAGATTCTGGTCCCAATTGGGATTCTAAAACGAGAACCAACTGTAGAGTGATTAGAATGTTGACTTGGGAATTTATAAACAGACTAAGTGGCTAGATGAATTTGAAATAACAATCTTCACTTCTAAAAACACTACTTTATCATTTGGCATGTTTACAAATCAAAATCCATATTTAGGATCTAAAATGAGCGTCTTGAAAGTCTGGAGAAGTATGAAAGAAAATAAGATACAAGTATAAAGGCAGATTAATTGCTAGAAAGCAAGATCAAGAAAAAGGCGTAGCCAAAAGCATTTTCTGTGCTTGATCAAGAACAATTGAAAAATAATACCTGACTTCAGATCAAGTACAGGTAGTCAGATTAATTTGCTTATGTATTCTAGCTTTGATCATTCTGATTAAAGCATCAGTCTTCAATATTTTCTCTTTGTATTCATGAATAGGCACCGTGATGGCTTATTGTATGAATAGTGTTTTTTTAAGTCTATTTTTAAAACCCATTTTCAGCTCGGCCTTTGGTTACTATGTTATAGAACTCTGCAACTTGCTGATTGAAGAGAGAACAGCAACAGAGTCAACCTTTCTACTCAGTCAATTTTGTCTGAGAATATCTGAGAGTATTTTTATACACAACTGCCCTTGTCACTTCCTGAAGTTTCCCCAGATCTTTTTCACCAGTTTCTCAATGGTCTGCAGCTGTCCTTTGCACAGCCTCCAAGGCCTCCAGATGATTCAGCAGCTGCCCATTAGAAGAGCACCGACTATACAATTCAACTAGTGCCCTCCTTCCCTCAGCCACTGCGCATATTTTCCTTAGATGGACAAACTATTTATAGCTTTCTCTCTCTCTCTATTCACAAACTTCAGCATAAGGACATTGCAGAGTTAGAAGAGAAAAGAAGAAAAAAAAACAGCAAACAGGCATTTCCAAGAATGAGAAATGCCCCACCCCCAAGCTTTGCAGAGTTCCAACATGTCCATTTCCAAAATAAATTTTGCAATTCTGCATGAACTATGCTGTAGCTGTTCTACAATAAGACCATTGTGGGATATCATGTGATTTACACCAATCTGGAACTGGCTCCAAAGTCCTATATGGACCACCTATAAACTGTCAGATTAATTGAATATATCAGGAAATTATTTTCTACACAGCCCTCCAAATTAGCTTTTTCTAAGATTGATTCACCTAAATTAAAATATGGCACATGCATTAAAATGATTAAGGAAATATTCTTTGCAAAGTACACCAGAACAAGCTTTTATGTAATAGTATATAATTATTTTAAGATCTTTGGTTTTGTTTCCATTTGCTTGTCCATGCATCTAATTGTACAGTAACAACTTAAATGTAAAAATATTTTCCATTCTGATTCTTTTCCTTGTAGCCATGTTAATATGCATTCCTCCAGTTCTTAAACTGGCAAAAAGCATGCTTTTTAAAAAAAATTAATGTGACATACAAAAGTAAAAAATTATACACTGAATACTGAAGAAAAAGACAAAAAAAACCCAAAAAGATTCATAAGATAAATAAAAGAGCCTTGGTGGTGCAGGCTGTTAAACACCTAGCACTTAATTCCAGCTGTCTGCAATTAGTGCAGGCTCGAATCCCACTAGGCTCAAGGTTGACTCAGCCTTCCATCCTCTTGGGGTAGGTAAATTGAGGACCTAAGATTGTTGGGGGCAATAAGCTGACTTTGTAAAAATGCCGCTTGGGGGGCAAAACCCTAGTAATAAGCAGGCATATACAATGGAATGAAGGCTATTGCTGAGCGCATTGGGTTGTGCTCCAAAAATTGTAAGCCACCCTGAGACTCATTAGAAGGGCAGCATATAAATATGATATATATATATATATATGAATTAACTCAATTGTTGAGATTATCATCACATCTGGACCATATGCTGCCATTATGTATCATCAGAAGAGATGATGCAGGATGGATATGATAGCACTCTTCAAATATCTGAAACGATATCACATATAGAAGAAAATCTGGATCTTCTCTTTCTGTTTCAGATGCCAGTCTGGAGTTCCATCATCTCCCTCTTTCAGATGGTTTCTCGTCGGAAAGTAATAACTGCCAATGGCTACAGAGAATCACACCTGCACCGCTGCCTTACTGTCCTGGATTTAGTAGCCTTTGGGGTGGGCAGTACTCTAGGTGCAGGGGTGTATGTCTTAGCAGGGGAAGTAGCCAAGAATACCTCGGGACCTAGTATTATCATTTCCTTTTTTATTGCTGCTTTGGTATCCATTTTGGCAGGATTTTGTTATGCTGAATTTGGAGCCCGAGTGCCTCTGGCAGGATCAGCATATCTGTACAGCTACATCACAGTTGGAGAACTGTGTGCATTCATCACTGGGTGGAACCTGCTATTGTCCTATGTAATTGGTATTATCATGGCTTGAGCCTCTCCATTCTAGTACTGTGTTAGATTTCAATTATATCAGGGCTTTGGGCCTAAGAAAAGATAGCCAGACAATTAAGTAAGCTTAAGTAGATCTGAATTTCTAGAGAGAATGAAATTCAGTATTATAGCCCATTTAGCGCTGAACACCCATCTCTTTGGGCTGCCCTGGGACAGGCCATTGTTGAAAATGCTGTAGAATCTAAAGACCCTCTGCCATACAGCATAACTAGGCAAAGGGAACTCTAGCATAATTCAGCCCATGAGGTTTCTTTATTGGCCTGTGAATGCTAGGAGGCACAAAGCCAGTGGTGGGATTCAAATAATTTAACAACCGGTTCTCTGCCCTAATGATTTCTTCCAACAACCAGTTCACCAAACTGCTCAGAAACTTAACAACCGGTTCTCCCAAAGTGGTGTGAACTGGCTGAATCCCACCACTGCACAAAGCCAATTCACTGTATATTTCAAGGTGTTTTAAATGCACTGAAGTGGCAGCTTTGCAGTAAGCTTCCTTCTGATTGTGTGTGTGTCTGTGTGCAATTCAAGGCCTGTGTGAAATAGAAGAATTGGACTCTGCATCTTAGATTGTATATTAGTGGGATATTAAAAGTGATGGAGTGACTTTGTTTATTTATTCAGTTTCTAGAGCCACCCATCTCAAGTCATATACTAAACTTTTGTCTTAGGCTGCCTCTGGACTTAAAATTCCTTCTTCCTCTTCCTCTTCTCCTCTTCCTCCTCCCCCCGCTCCCCACATAGAACCCAGCAATTATCAACATCTTCCTGTGCTATGTAAATGTGTGCTCAAAAAAGAGATGATAGAACTGTGCAAAATATGTTGTTCTTAAATTTTGATATGCTCTGCCTGATATATGACAATGTTTGGTACACCTGGTTTGTTCTCTATAGGAGCTTCCAGTATAGCCAGAGCATGGAGTGCTACTTTTGATGAGATTTTGGACAAAAATCTGGGGAATGTTTTCAACATACATCTGTCCCTGAGCATCCCAGGTCTGGCTGAATATCCAGATATCTTTGCTGTTTGCCTCATTTTTTTGGTGACAGGTATGTTTGCATGATTGTTTTTCAATCTTGTAACTATTAGAAACCAATCCCATTTTTCTAGAAGCAAGCAATTTTATATTCTTACTATGCCCTTTGTTCTTCATCTCAGGCAGTCCTAAATGATGAAATCAGAATCTCAGTTACAGTTTCCCAACCCTGTAGTTTCCACTCACACGCTCACTAGATTTACTGCTGCTATTATTACTATGCCTGCTAGCATGCCCTATGTTTTCAGGGCAAGGAATGGCTTCTTATTCATTATTAAATTAATTAATGTGCATGGCTGTGAATTTTGGGTGTTAAATTCCAACTCATCGGGAGGATGTAGGATTTGAAAAGGCTGCAGGAAGTCGTTGACATTGACGTTAAAGTACTAAATAAAAGTTTGTTGTTTGCTTTCCAAATCTTCCCCGAGTTTTGTAGGAACCAAAAAAGTAAGATTCTTCTGACTACTTTCTAGCTATCTTCCTGAACACGTTTTGTGCAACAATATAAGATGCCTGCCTTATTTAGATCAGGTTCCATTTGGGTTATACGGACTGTTTTCAGAACTTCAGAAACCTTTCACAGCATTGCTGGGAGATATTGAAGATTGCACTGAAGATATTTGACATGGAAAACCTGCAGTCTGATCTGTAGTTTAACAATGAGCACCTCCACAACCCATTATTAGGTTATTTGGCGTGCTTGATGTAGTCCCATCCTTTAAGATTGTAATGAACCCTAACCCAGAGATACTTAAGTCTCCCATTCTCCTTGGTTTCTAGAAGTTCCTAAGACAGGGCTTGGGTGCTAGGCTTGGGGGCTGCTGAAGTTTTGTATATTGGGGACTATTGTTTTGGTCTGGGCAATTAGGTGGTTTTAATTTTTAATCTATGTATTAGACTTATTGAATGCTGCTCAGAATCTTTTTGGCGTTAGGTAGCATTCACAAATCCAATAAATAAATAAAATAGTGCAGGGAATATCTGTAGCTGGTTCTTCTGGCAATTATATTTTACAAGCTATTTAGAACCAGCAAGTGTACTTTCAGTTTGGAGCTTTTTCTACACTGTGTCCAGATATTCTTGACATATGTTTTCAGACTGTGCCATATGCAATTCATAAAGCATAGTGCCTGACAATAATAAGATCTTAGCACAAATATAATTCTGCTTTTTTCACTCCACAGGCCTCCTCTCCATAGGTATAAAAGAATCTACCACAGTCAATAAAGTCCTTACAGCTATTAATCTGGTCATCCTTATCTTCATAACAATTAGTGGGTTATTCAAAGGAGACCTGAAAAATTGGAGATTAAGTGAAGATGATCTGCGAAGGCTAATTGACAGTAACCTTAGGTAAGAAACTAGTTTGATCAGTGCTCAAGTAAAAACCAACAAATGTCCACAAAATATATTTTCAAAAGATTCAGGATCTGTTAAAAGAAAAAGCTTTGAGTATGTGAATGTTTTCTGCAAGGTACCATATTCATGATATTTCTGTTTATTGTTAGAGGATTAGCTAGAATTTATTTCATTTGTGAGCTGAACCTCCCCTTCTCTACAGAAATCAGGATAGCGTATATCTGGGGAAATAGGTTAAGCTAAAGAAGAATGATAAGTTTCACAGTTAAACTAGGATTTGAGTTTAACTTTTCCCAGTTTAACATTCCTTCTTCTATCCCCATAGCACTCTAATTGATTTTAGTAGTTAAATTCAACAAGATCACCCCAACTCTCCTTTAAAATACTTTCTTTCTATCCTTGAGCATCCACTGTTTTCCCATTTATAGTTTTGTTGTACATCCTTCATTCAGATGTCGTTCATAGGCCCAAATTAAATCAACTATATCCATTTAGTTCTTTCTCAGATTGATTTATTTAATGTAATTTTTTCAAAGTAACCAAACTGTGGCTGGCAATGGAACCTGGAAATATGGAACTGGAGGGTTCATGCCATATGGCTTTTCAGGCACTCTGGCTGGAGCTGCTACATGCTTCTATGCTTTTGTTGGATTTGATTGCATTGCAACTGCAGGTAAGAACAGTGCCAGATTAAGGCCAACTGATGTCCTACACATGGCCCAACAATGGTGCACATGGCCTTTCCGACTCTCAACAAGAGCTCAAAACCAGAGTACGGCAGTGAAAAAGTTAAGAGCAAGATAGCCAGGGGTGGAAACCCTATGGTGCCCTCTTCCCTTGGTGCCATAAGCATGTACTTACTTTGCTTAATAGTTAGTCCATGGATAGGTAAGAGTATAGAGCAATGCAAATCTGAATTATTGATATTCCTATTTGGCAGTTACATGGCATGCAGCCTGCTTATCTGAGATAATTATTTTCATAATATCTGCCTGGCTGATCTGATCCTACAGAGTTTACACACTCTGGGTTCCTTTGATTAAACAATATCATCTATTTGGACCCTGGAAATGTGCCTCTTCTGTATCAGTGCCTGCCTTTTGGAATGAGGTTGCCTCTTTCCCCCCAAGATCTAGATGGCCATCACTCTGCTGTTGTTTAGATGAGCTGTGAAGACCCAGACCTTTGGGGAGGAAGAGTGAGACCCCTTAATTCATTGAGCTTACTTTTTTAAAAATCTTTATTGGACTTTATTTGTTTAATTGTTGTGAGCCAGAAATGTTGAGAGTTGAGCAGCATACCAATTTAACAAAATATTATTATTATTATTATTATTATTATTATTATTATTATTATTATAAAAATTGGTGTGACTTCAAGAAGAGATATATGTCCTTTTAAAGTTATCCTATGTTCTATTGTTCTCCTAAGGAGAAGATGGAAAATGCTCTCATTTATGGTGTCTGAAATAAGGATAATTAGACAATACCTTACCAGATTTGAATCAGTCCATGAAATCTGGTCATCTAGAGATGGGGTGGTAAGGCTCACACACACCCCACTCCACTGAAAGAAGGGTATAGATTAGGAGACAGGCCTTTTTCAGAGCTCTTTCCCTGAGGCATTTATGTCCCTTACTCACTGAGTCTAGAAGTAACTTAAAGCCATATTATTTCAGTGTGCTTCCAATCCCAGTGAGTGGCCAATCCCAGTGGTACCGAGAAAAGGAAATCCTTTGGGCTTTATTTCTCTTTCATAATTTGGTTTTATATCTGTGCACAATTAATTATTAAATAAATAATCAGATGTGTGAAAGTGTATATTTCAAAGTGATCTTAGGGCTTCTCATGTCTGCATTTAACAGGCGAAGAAGTGAAGGATCCTCATAAATCTATCCCCCTGGGAATCATTTTCTCACTTCTCATCTGTTTCCTGATATATTTTGGTGTTTCTGCTGCCTTGACCCTCATGATGCCCTACCACCTTTTGGATCCACTAAGCCCATTACCAGTGGCTTTTGAATATGTTCGATGGAGATCAGCCAAGTATGCTGTTGCTGTGGGGTCACTCTGTGCGCTTACAACCAGGTAGAGCTACCTTGTATCCTTATGTTTTAAGAACATACAGTAACAAGAACCATCTTATCTAGGATGTTCTAACTATAACCCTACAGATATGTCCAAGACCATGACAAAGGCAGGAAGGCAACATGTCACACAATGTTGGCTCGCTAACCCTTTATTTTAAAGGTTCTGAAACTTGGGTTCCATTTAACTGTCATTAACAGACACTGGTAAATTAGTGCTTAATAAATTTGTATGTGGCAATCACTATATTTTGGGATAGCCAATTCTGTAAATAAATGAATGATGCATTTCATGAGCAGGTTTCCCCATCTGATTATTTTGAGTCTACAGCCATTCATTATAATTCACTTGAGACAAAATACAGTAATTGATTATTGTTTATTTTACTAGGCTTCTCTGCTGCTCTAGTAGAAAGTGACTTGGAGCAGTTTACATAAGAACAGGATTAAAACAAAAAATAGCAATGGAACAAAAGAGAGCAGATACTATACATAATACATTTTAGCCTGTCCATCCTTTATGTGATCAGCTTTTTAATGGACCCGCTTTGCTCATTATAAGATCACATCACTATAAGTACAAAACTTCCTTTCTCATGTGTCTCAGGTATGTCAAGTTCACGTTGCAGTTTATTTTACTTATTTCCATTTTATTTATTATCAGGCATGACATCATGGAGGTTAAAATACAACGATCTCTTAAAACATTGTTTTATCATCAAGCTCTGTGGAAAGTATATCATTCTCAAAATATCAATTCCATGATTCACATATCTCCTGAAGATTTTTTCCCTTGCAAAATCTGTTCCTTGCAAAATGCATTTAATGCAGGTTGCCACAGGAAACAAAGAGTTATTAACATGGATATCTTAATTTTTTCTTGGGGTCCTTTTGCAGCTTGTTAGGTTCTATGTTCCCAATGCCACGAATTCTATTTGCAATGGCCAGGGATGGACTTCTCTTTCATGTTTTGGCCAGAGTGAACAGCCAACAAAATCCAGTTATTGCAACTTTGGTATCTGGAGCAGTTTCAGGTAAGTATTCTTTTTCCAGAAAAAATAATGATGAACATAAATATTCCTTGAGTTGTTGAATCATGGCTAGGGTTGTCCATACTTCTAAAACAGTTTAGAGATGCTTTTGACCCCATCTTAAGTTGTCTCCCTAAAGTAGTGCCTTTTTTATAGTCTCACTCAAAACCAGAAAGTTGCGTGCTTTATTGAATAGCAGAGAGGTACTCATCTCAGAGTACTCTGAATTATTTTCAAAGTTCATACAGAATTTCTCCCTTGCCTAATTTCTAACTCAAGAGACTGAAATCATGGCAAGTATTTTCAAGAGCTGTTTTGGCAAAATATTGAAGATCTTATCCTTATACAGATGTCTATCAGAACAGAAATTATTCAACTGATTCTGCTTGCAGTAGGCACCCTTTTCTGTTTTCACAGCACTGCTGGCTGTCCTTTTTGATCTGAAAGTCTTGGTTAATGTGATGTCTATTGGAACACTGCTGGCCTACAGTTTAGTTGCTGTCTCCATTCTACTTCTCAGGTAATAAGCTCCACTTTTAGCTCTTGTTACCAAACTAAAATACTGAAAATGTATGTATGATTGTAGAAGGTTCCAGATATTCATACAATTCTTTGGATATAGAATGACTCAATAGTAGAAGAATACTAATGATGTATTATCATGTGATATATTATTTTCATATTCAGTTCATTTCCACAAACAGCACTGATGCTCCTGGAGCGTTGGACCATTACTCCCATGGAGATTTTCTTTGCAGTTTCATATTTCTGCATCTCCCTTTCTCTCTCTACCCAACTGTTATGTTCTTGGGTAAATTTTAGTGAGGAATTTGAATCAGAATCCAAAACCAAAAAAACTAAGCTGTAGTTTAGTGTACTCATATGTCTCCATGGCCTCCCTTAGCCTTCTTAATTCTCTGAAAATGACTTTATTTGCAATGGCTATGACATATTTCTAACACCATCTGGAGATGCCAGGTCCATCGGGCACAAGTAAGACATCATTGATTTTTTGTTAAATTCTTTTGTAGGTACCAACCTGATCCTAGTTCTCCAGACCCAATAGAAAAGACAACTGTAAGCAGAATGGCCTGGATAGACCTCCTAATACACCCTGATACAATTCCGTCCCATCACTCTTCCAGACTGGTGGCATGCACAGTGTTTATTCTTGGTAAGTGTTGGGCTGGGCACATTTAGAATTCTGAGAGCATGCTTTTGATCTCTTCAGAAAATGGCTATCATGGAGAAAAGTTTACCTAGTTAAAATAGTAGGCATGATCTGTCAGAAGCATTCATTAGATAGATAGCCAATTGGTTGCTTTCTATCATCATCTGTAGCCCTTCAGGATATTCTCTAATGCTCCTTTTTTTTTCTTTAAATCTGCAGCTACCTACTCTTTTTATTTTTATTTTTTTCTAATTATGTCTATGAGAATCCTGGAGCCATTCTTGTCAATAAAAGAATATTAGAGGTTTTGTTTTGAAGTTAGCCAGCTTTTTTCCTTCCTCTCCTTCCAATTATTTTTTTTAATAATCTTTAAAATTTAAGTAATGGGTTCAAGTGACAGATAACATCTAAAATACAAAATAGAAGTAGAAAAATAAGGAAACACAGGTTTAAAAAATCACTAAATTTGTTAAGAATCAACATGAGAAAAGAAAGAGTTGTCCCTTGACTATTCTTCTAAAGGCAAAGAACATTTGGTCCAATGTAATCCCTGAAAAAGTACATTCCATAAATTGGAACAACATAGGAGAATGTTATTTTTTGTATGGATAAGGCATATTAATGTATTTTCAAAACATTACCATCAAAGCATTCAAATAGTTTTATAACAGGTTTCTGAATATAATTAAGCTTTAAAATGTTAAGATCAGTGTGTGGAAAAGTATGCAGATTCATAATTTAATCACATACATTATCATGCACTAGTTAGAAAGCTAACTGTTGTAGTTTGCACCATTTAAAATGTATAGATATGCTTTTTAAATTAAAACATAATCATGGTGTGAACTCCTCTGGCTAAATTCAACCACCTTAAAAGTAACCACTTTAAAAGAAAAATGCCCTCTCAGACTACAAGCAGTTGTTTTAAGATGATAAAAATCTGATCACTAGCATCCTATCTAGTCTATATTTCATTTTGTTCATCATCACTGAGCCGTGACCGAACATAACATCCATCTTGGTCACCATTATCTCTGAGTTGTTGTTCACTGAATGTATAAAAATCAGATAAGAAAAGTGTTGCATCAGATAAATGCATAAATATGGATTAAACCTCCTCGTGAGGTTCGGGCCTAGTGGTTGGATGGGCGTGCTGCTTACATACCTGTCCCCCAGCTGTGTATCAGCCGCCCTGCCTGGGCTGCTCGATGCCGTCTCAGGGGTGGCGGTGGAGTTCCCAGAGCTTATAGTTCTGGGTGACTTCAATCTGCCCCCTTGGGGCGGGATTGGCCCAGGAATTTATGGCCTCCATGGAGTCCATGGGTCTGACCCAGTTAATAGATGGCCCGACTCACGAGGGGGGCAATATGCTCGACCTGGTTTTTGTCTCGGAGCGGTGGCGTAGTGGCTTGGGGGATGGTGCTACAGTAACCCATCCTGTGCCATGGTCAGACTATCTCCTACGGCTAGTCTTCCATCAAGCTGCCCCACACTGCTGGGATGAGGAGCCACTTAGATGGTTCCGCCCCAGGCGCCTGATGGACCCTGAGAGGTTCCAGGCTGAACTGGGGTTTTTTCCTGCATCCCTCACCCACAGCCCTGCCGAGGTCCTTGCGGCTACCTGGCAACAGTCGGCTGCGGGAGCTCTTGACAGGGTTGTTCCCATGTGTCCCCTTTCTCGGCGCAGATCCCGGTCAGCTCCCTGGTACACCGAGGAGCTCTGGGAGATGAAGCGTCGTAGAAGGGGACTAGAGAGTAGGTGGAGGGCGACCCGCTCCGGATCCGACCGAGCCCAGTTGAGAGCCCATATTAGGACTTACCTGGTAGCCGTGGGGGCGGCGAGGAGATCTTCTCTGCCCTCATAGCATCCGCAGATAACCGCCCAGCCGCCCTGTTTGGGGTTGCCCGTTCCCTCTTACAGTTGGGGGAGGTGGCGGACCCTCTCCGGGGCAGAGCTGAGGAATTTGGTTTGTATCTGCAGGATAAAATTGCTTGGATCCGGGAAGGGTTGCGCTCGGATTTGCAGTGGTCTGAGGAAGGGGAGGTGAGCGGTCTGGCTAATGTAATCTGGACTGAGTTCGATCCTGTTTCTGAGGATGAAGTGGACAGGATCATGCGGCGGCTGAGTTCCACCACATGTTTATTGGACCCGTGCCCTTCCTGGTTGGTTTATGCCTCCAGGGAGGTCATGTGCGGCTGGCTCCGGGCAGTGGTCAACACTTTGTTAAGGGAGGGGCTGTTCCCTGCCACCTTGAAAGAGGTGGTGGTGAGGCCCCTTCTGAAGAAGCCTGCCCTGGACCCAGCCGTCTTGAACAACTTTCATCCTGTCTCCAACCTTCGCTTTTTAGCGAAGGTTGTTGAGAGTGTGGTGGCTCAGCAATTGCCACTTTTCCTGGAGGAAGCAGACTACCTGGATCCGTATCAATCGGGCTTCCGACCCGGGTACAGCATGGAGACAGCATTGGTCGCGCTGATTGATGATCTCTCTAGGGCTCGGGACAGGGGTTTCTCCTCTGTCCTGGTCCTGTTAGATCTCTCAGCGGCTTTTGATACCATCGACCATGGTATCCTGTTGTGGTGTCTTGGGGGGCTGGGAGTGGGTGGCACTGTTTTACAGTGGTTCTCCTCCTACCTCTCCGGACATTCGCAAACAGTGTTGGCAGGGGGGCAGAGGTCAACTCCGAGGTCTCTCACTTGTGGGGTACTCTCGCCTCTCCTGTTCAACATTTATATGAAGCTGCTGGGTGAGATCATCTGTGGTTTCGGGGTGAGCTATCATCAGTATGCTGATGATACGCAGTTATACATCTCCACCCCGGACCACATCAGTGATGCTCTCTCCGTGATGTCCCATTGTTTGGAAGCGGTGCGGATCTGGATGGACAGGAACATGCTTTGACTCAACCCAGCCAAGACAGAGTGGTTGTGCATACCGACATCTTGGTCCAGTTCGGAGGTTCCATCTTTGGTCATGGGGGAGGAGGTGTTACCCCCCGTGGACAGGGCACGGAATCTGGGGTCCTCCTGGACTCGTGGCTCAAGTTGGAGGAGCAGGTGGGAGCCGTGGCCAGGGGGGCCTTTGCCCAGGTCCGGCTGGTTCGCCAGTTGCGCCCATATCTGGACCGGGATGCCCTGCGCACGATCACTCAGGCGCTCGTTGTCTCCCGACTCGACTACTGTAACGCTCTCTATTTAGGACTGCCCTTGCATACCACTCGGAGGCTTCAACTGGTGCAGAATGCGGCCAGACAGGTAGTGATGGGAGCCCCCCGATACTCCCATATCACACCCCTCCTGCGCGACCTGCATTGGCTTCCGGTTGCCCTCCGGGTGAGATTCAAGGTTTTGGTGTTAACATTCAAAGTCCTACATGGCATGGGTCCAGGTTATTTACGAGAACGGCTCCTCCCAGCATCAAATACCAATCGCTCTGTATGGGCGCACAGACTGGGTCTCCTCAGGGTGCCGTCTGCGACTCAATGTCGCTTGGCGGGGAGGGCCTACTCGGTGGCGGCCCCCACTTTATGGAATCTTCTTCCACTGGAGCTCCGGCTGGCTCCCCATCTCCGCACCTTCCACCACGAGTTAAAAACCTGGCTATTTTTACAATCTGGGCTGTGCTGACTCTTTGGGGCTTGTTTATTTTAATTCTGGGGTTTTTAATGTTAATTCGGCTTCAATTTGTTTAATACATTTTTAGGTTAATTTATTGTTGGTATTGTATTTTAGCTGTGAGCTGCCCCGAGTCCTTTGGGAGAGGGAGCGGCATATAAGTCGAATTAATAAATACAGCCATCGCTTGGAGTAGAAACAGTCAGATCATAAGTGTGCTGAACAACATTCAAAACAGCTATATAACCCTAGAAAAAAGGCATAACTAACTTAATGATTTACAGCAGCTTTACTAGTTCCTAAAGGGTTTTAGATTAAACAGTCACGCCATTCTGTCTCATGCTTTTCCATTGCATATAAAGGGATGTATAGGATAGTCCAGTCTTGTATGAGGAAAATGTGCCTGTCCCCTGCATGCTTTTCACAGATTATATTCTATCCAGTTCTTTTCATCTGTGCTGTGTGCATGCTGACCTCCACAAAATTGCCATGTTTGACATCTGGAACTCTGTGGTGTGTTGTCTGCCTTTGTTGCAACTTGCTGGGGATTCTATTGGCATCTCTGGTCATCTGGAGACAGCCTCAAAGTCAGAAGAAAGTAGATTTCAAGGTAAGCAGCAAAATACTTGGTTAGCAAGCCAAATACGTGCATGAGGTATGAACACTGGGCAGCCACCCATTCATGAACTGAAGTAATCTTCATCTACAAATGAAGCAGATTTGTTTGATTTTTGTTTTTTTCTATTATCAGTCTCTATCCAGTCCTTATTTCAAATCGCTACAGTCACTTGACTTCACTCAAATCTATGGTTGACAAAGCTAACAAGTTTTATGTACCCTAACATGTTACAATGGCAGAATGGACTAAAAAAACACTTTGACACTGTTAACACCTAAAGGGACCTTAACCCTATTTCATTTGTTGGAATGGAAACAAAATGAAGATAACTTCATGGAGATAGGCTAAAAACAAAAAGATGTTTCCTGGGTAGGTTATGTTTGTTAATGCTGAGATTAGGTTTAGTTGGGTGGAATCTCCTGAAGGCTAGACCTGTGAAGAGAAGGCCTAATAGGTTTCTTTGTAGTCTGTTCTGTTCCTCTAGTTTTTCTGTAAGTCAAAGTGTACATTTTTAAAATGGAGCTGCCTCTTCTCATGATTCAAAGCTGTTCTACACTTTCAGCAGATTAGCATTTTCTCAATGATTTGAAGAATTCTGCCCATGGTGATAATGTTGTTAAGAACTGTGGTGGAGCAGTGATGATGACGACATGATATTTAAGCATAAGATAGGAGTTCTGTAATCACTTCTACAATATGCAGATTTTCATGAGTTTAATCCAAAGGAATGCTGACCCCACTCCCAATACAGGAGTTCCCAACCTTTTCTATACCCCACACCCCTAGAATGCTTCTGCTATATTCTCACACCCCTTACAAAAGTAAATAATTATATGCATATAACTATGCATATACACTATAATTTTAAAACTGCTAAACCCAAGTTTTCGCACCCTCTGGAATATTGTCTCGCACTCACAGGGGGTATGAGCACCCCGGTTGGGAACCCCTCCCCTAGTAGAATGATTGACTTTCTCCTTAGGTATTCCTTTTGACAGTTGTCCCGGCTCAATTCTGATGCACTAAATTTTCTCTAATTAATTAGTTGGTTTTTCTTTATAATGATTCAGAAAAAAAATACAGTAAGTTCTTTTTAATCTAACTTGATCCTGATGATTTTATGGGTGTGTCCATGTAGTTTTCCTGACAAAATACAAGTGATTTACCACTGCCTTCTTCCAGCATCTTTTTTTCTTCCCAGTCCTGTTTTTTTCTGGATTTGTCCTATTCAAGTACTGTTTGTCCTGCTGTATTTGATTTAAGTATACAAGATCAGCCAAAGTCAAAAGCTATAGCTGTCTGCTTACAGAATAACTAAATGCCATAATATAAAAATGTTCTTGTTTTTGTTCTCTTAAACAAAGAATAGTCAACAACTTTTGAGAGCCAGAACAGTCAGAGCAGTCAAGTCCTTTTTCCCAAGGGGGTTGATGATTTTAATGAAATAAATAGAAGCATACATTTTATAGTTAACTATTTCATCCATCAAATTTCCCTTGGTTTCCCCTCAGAAACAAAAAAAGTATCACCTCCTATGATGAGGTAATAACCTTCATATAGCATGTCAGGAGCAAACAAAAAATTGGCAGGGACACTTTCCCTTTATTTTATTTTTTCCTTCTATTATTTTTATTTTATAATAATATAGCAAAGTCGTTCTCATAAACATCTTTTTTCTTCAACAACGAAGATCATTATGCTCCCCCCATTTAGCTCCTAATTATTAAAAGGACAAGAAGTAGAAAAGAAAATCATCATAGGAGGTGATACTTTTTTTGTTTTTGAGGGGAAACGGGAAAATTTGAAGGGCGAAATGTTAATTATAAAAAGGTATGCTTCTATTTATTTCATCAACCTGGGAAAAGTACCTGATTTTTTTTGTGAGTTTTCATAGATTTTAAGAAATACATTGGATATTTTAAGTCTATGCAAAGCTTAAAACACCCATTAACTATCCTCTCATACTGCAGAAAAAGATCAGACAATTTTGACTTCACCCATTTTTGAAGAGTGTGGGAATCCCAAAAGGAATGTTGATATGTCATATGAAGCCTATAGAAGGCCACACTTTTATTAAAGTCAAATGCCTAAATATATGTGTGTTAATTTAGGTACCATGCCTGCCATTCCTACCCATCATCAGTATCTTCGTCAATAGTTTTCTGATGGCCCAACTGAGCTACGAGACCTGGGTTCTGTTCTCAGTATGGTTGCTTATTGGTAAGTGCAGAGATGTACTCAATGGGCTTCAAATCAATCATGATTTGTCCATCTGTGTCCCTTGAATACTGATAAGGCAAAGTTCTTGATTATTATCTCACTAGAGTTACTAAATTATAATTATGGCTTGTTGTTTGATAGAAGAAAGGATTGTGGAATGAGGGAGGTCAATTCTGAGGCACTTTTTCAAATTCCATTCCTGCTTATCTCACCCTTAACTTGGTTGCAGCTCTTTCTTTTCCTCAGGGTTACACAGAGCCATTTGACAGTGGAGTTAGTTACCTGGAAGAGTGGTTGATTCTCCTTCATTGAATGTGTCCAAATGGAGGCTAAACTGCCATTTGTCTGAGATGCTTGAATATGGATTTCTGCATTGAGCAGGGAGATGGATTCTATTGTCTAAATAACCTCTTTTCTGTTTTTTTTGTTTTGTTTCTGGGGCTATAGGGCAGATTAAATTTTAAATTAAAACATTGGTTAATGCATCTGACTGGGGTATCACTGATGCTTTTCAATTAAATTTGTTTGTACCCCGTCAGAACAATGAGATATACAGGCCATCAAGGGCCTGTGCAGTGTAATCAGATCCAAATCACATACAACTCATAAAAAATAAGCACACGATTAGCCCATAGCACCACAAGAAATGCAGTTCATTTACTTATTGTGCTGCTATGGTTTGGTTTGGGGTTTTGATTTAGTGAGTTGTGAACCATTGTTTAACCTTGGTTTACTGGACAAACCACAACTGGCTGGAGTTGAAAGCAACTAAGGCACATTTTGGCTTACCATTATGTCGATTTTGGTCAATTGTAGGTAAAATAAATTATGACTCAGGGATGAGGTATTAACTTTCATAATCTTGATAACAAGTGTTTTATTTACAAAGTCAGCCATAGACTATATTACTATAAATGTTGTTTTATATGGGTGTTTGTGATGGGGTTATTCTATTCATTTTACGTTTTGAAAGGAAAAGAGTGATGCTGCTGTCCTATGTGTTGCAGGTTTTCTCATTTACTTTGGCTATGGAATTTGTCACAGCACAGAGAGGAAGAAGAACAAAGATTCATCTCTAGAGAAAACAACTCATTTAATAAACAGCACAGATTCAAATGTCACTTTAAAAAAATGACTTTAAAGAAACCATGGCGTGAAATGACTTATTTCATAACAATGCTTTCAATGTTATCCATTTACTTCTATTTCTCAATAGGTAACAGAAATGAAAGTCGGTTTAGTGCAGGAATTAAGGCATTAGGCTAGAAACCTGAAGTCGATGAATTCAAGTCCCACCTTAAGCACAAATCTCACATCTTTGTGACTTTAAGAAAGTCCTTCTCTCAACCCGAGGAAGGAGGCAAGAGCAAGCTACCTTCCCCCCCCAAAAAAACCCTTGCCAACAAAGGGGCTAGTCCAGGCAGTTACCAAGAATCAAAAACTGACTTGGAAGAAAATTAGAACAACATATAATTAATTAATCATTCATATCCACTAGATCAGGGGTCTTCAAACTTGACAGCTTTAAGACTTATGGACTTCAACTCCCAGAATTCCTCTTCCAGTCATGTTAGCTCAGGAATTCTGGCAGTTGAAGTCTACAAGTCTTAAATTTGCCAAGTTTGAAGACCCTTGCACTAGATGAAGGCTGCAGCAGAGTGGCAAAGGACAAATTAACCCATAAACTAACCAAGTATTCTTAAACTCTGGTGTTCCCACAACCTGCATATAGGGATTGAATAATAACAATCCAACAACTGTTAAAAGAAACAGCTATAGAAACAACAGAAACAAGGTAACAACTGAAAGAATAGAACTGTTTGTGCTAAACAAGGTAAAGGGGAACCAAAGTTAGAAGAATCTCAAATACAGTATATTTTATAAGCTACACTAGAGAAGGTGATTGTTAGCAGTGTTGAAACCAATGACTCCATTCTTGCTGAGGCAGGTCTGGCAAGCCTGCAGGAATCTTTGCCTGAACCTACTAACAGACCTTTCAGATTCTGAGGTTTACCCACCCAGTCCCAAGCAGAGGCATGTTTTAAAGATACAGAATCAGAGGGCTGATCTTCACAAGTCAGACCAGCCAAGAAAGCTGGCAGACAGGAGAATAGACTCCAATGAGCAACGTAGCTGATCTGCGCTTCTGGGAGGTGGTTCAGCCTGGCTTCTTGATTGGCCTCCCTCCCTGAAAAAAAAATGTGGGAAAACTTTTCAAGTCTCAAGTTCTGCCATGCTTACCGTGGTACTTTGAATTTCATGTTCCACGATATTGTGCCTCTTGTCTCTTTTGGGGGGAGGAGGGATTTGTTATATTTGTCAGACTCCTAGTCTTGACCTGTGCCATGCCTTTATTTTGTTACAGTTGTCATCTCTAAGTTCTAGGCAAAAAGGATTCTTGGCTTCCAAAACCTCTTGAGTTTGCAGATCTCTGGACTTTGGCTTGCTTGCTGGTTGAAAGACTGCAGTGCCAGTGCAGAAAACCTACACGCTACCAAAATGGTGGAGCTCGAATCACAGTGCCATGAACATCATCCTGAACGTTCCCTACCCCTTACATATTTTTCTGTAATGTTTCATCACTGGTATCTTCATAGCTATGGTTAAGCACTTCTGAGTGTAGAGGCAGCTGATATTTGAATCTATAATGGCCAAAGTGTTGGAAAAAAGGAGACATATTTGTCTTTGGTTTCCACTTTTTCCAAACCTCCTCAGCTCCTAAATCACAAGCAACCCTTTAACAGCATCCTTTCAGAGCAGAAACAACTGCAGTGTCCCTTGTGCTGTTTTTGGAGAGCCAGAAATTGGTCCTGTTTTCACTTGGGGCTACTAGGACAGGAGTTACAGTAGGTGGTGAGGTGAACTTGTCTTGCAGATCAATTTTTCCAAATCTTTGGTCTATGAGTGATCTGTGGCATTACTCTCTTTGCAAAATGAATAAAAGGCTTTCATGATCCACAAATAATGATGGGGCTATTTTCTCAGAATGGCTAAAAAAAGTAAAATAAAACAATAAGCAATGACTCGTCTTGCTGACTGGTTGGCCTACCCTTAAATGGTCGCACCTCAAGGAAAGGACCATTACCAGTTGTAGATCAGACCAAGTCTAGCCCTCACTTTTAGCTGCACCAATATGCAAATACTACCTTCCTCATATTTTTAATCAAAAACATCACAGTATTATTTCTGAAGTGCTTTAATAAAAAGATGTGTTGACAGAAAAAAAATTCACACAGCAAGAAAAATAGGCATCTATAAAATAGCATTTTAAAATAACGTCAGTAAATGTGAATATTTCTGATATTGTATCATTTGTCTCTACCATTTCTAAGTAGCCTATCTTACGCATCTGTTAAGGCATTTCAGGGAAAAGCCAAAAGAACTTTTTGAGAATACATATTTAAATACTTGTTTAAATATTATTTTTTCATTAAAAAACCTGTATTCATTGGTTTTCTGTACAAAAAAATAGGGAAAAACAGCAGTGGCTGATTTGTGCCTTTTTCTGAGTTAGTCCAGGAATAAGACTTCCATTTGTTCTTATTAAAACTTCAGTTCTGTAACTAGTAGTACTGTAAATGGAAGGATCTCCAGCTGAAATACAGAACAGGCAGTAAAGCCAGATAATGTACTTGCTAATAAAGTGGTTTTCTAAATGCACAATTGTATGAGTGAATAGCTACTGCTGGAAATAATGAAAACTATAAGAACTGAGCTAATAACTGTGAGAACTGAGCTAATAACTCTGGCAGTAGATGGCAGTTAGGTGATAAAGTATTTTTTTTTGTTGCCATCTGTGATTTATCTGGAATTAAGTATTTCAGATCTAGTGATTCTAGCTAGGCAATTGGGTGTAGTAATTACAGTATCAGGCTAAAAACCAAGAAACTGAGAGTTCTGGTCCGACCTTAGGCATGTAAGTCAGCTGGATGTCACTCTCTCTTATACCAACTTACCTCAGAGTTGTGGGGAAAATATCAGGAGAAAGGAGTATTAGGTATGTTTGCTGCCTTGAGTTATTTATTTATTAATTAAATTTATATGTCACCTATCTCACTATCCAGAGTGAATCTTTATAAATTACTCATCAAAATAATAAAGATGAGATTAAATAAATACATATTTCCTGTAATCTGAACTGTTACTAGAGTTTTTGTAAGCATTGGAGCTATGATGATCATTTCAAATATTACTCATGTCACAGTGATTCATGCTTGCAATAATATGAAAATGCCTCCCTGCAAAAATTCCTAATTTTAACATCTTATAACAAGCAAAGAACCAAAACCAAATACCTCTCCTATATCAGATTTTCAAGATCAGGAAAATAAACAGTTTATGGTTGTAAATGGGGTTGACAAAAAGGATAGGTATCACTGGGGTCAAAGGTGTGTGTGTTGCACTGGGGATGACTTCTCACCTGCTGTTTTTTCATTAAGCTATTCTTATCTTTCATTACCTTATTTCAGAACCCAGGTATATGACTTGGTCCTACAAGCTGCAATCCTATGTTCCATTGGGCTTCCAATATTTATCTGTAGGACACCATTTATCCATTGTCTGTTGGCATAATGTAGTGCCATGGTACATAAGCCTGTACATTCCTTTGTATAAACCTTTCATTCTGAAAAACATAGTAGATGTTCCTACAAAACTCACTTCTTGAGAACTAGGCTTGGGCAATATGGTAAATCAAGAGAACCAATCAAAATAATGGACAGATTGATGTTGCCCAGGAAATTTTTAATCAGTTATTGCCTAAATGCTGGTGTCGAATAAGAGAGCTTTTATGGAGTTTTCCTAGAATCATAGTACAACTTGGTCATACAGGATCCACTAGACTAGAGCAGGGGTGTCAAACTGGCAGCCCATGGGGCCAGGTGCATTATGTGCAGGCCACACCCACCCCAGCTCCACGAAGGGAAAAAATGTCATGAAACATCAATGTGCAATGTGACACTGTGAGTTTGACACCTGTGCACTAGAGCATCTCTGACAGCTGACCAACAATTTGGTGAGGTAGAACACACCACTTCATGCAGCAGCCTATTCTACCGAAGGATAACAGTCAGAAAGATATTCCTAATATCTAGCCTGAATCTACTGCCTTGTAGTTTTAATCCATTGGTTCTATACTGTTAGGCAATAGAGAATACATCCATTCTTCTATGTGATAGCTCTTCAAATATTTGAAAGCTGCTGTCATATATCCCCTCCCTTATGTAGGCTAAATACACCAAGATTCTTTAACTGTTCTCCATCTTGGTCACCCTCCACTGAACCTGCTCCAGTTTGACATCCTTTTTGAACTGCAATGTCACAACTGGATGTGATATTCCACATGTGGTCTGATCAGGGCAAAATAGAGTGGGAAATTACCTGGGAACAGTTTTGCCCTGAACAATTAGTTCTGTTGGGTAGAAATTATTATATGTTGGAGCGGGTCACACAGATCATTGCATTTAGCTAGAGAATAGTTCAGAAGTTAATTAAATGTAATGTTTTTCCAGATAAAACTATATCAGCTTTCCTTGAATATATTGCAATGCTAAATATAAATATTTATTCACTTCATTCAGTGTCTACATTGCACTAGAACCACAATAAACACCAATTTAATCTCTTCATTAGAACAATACATTTTAACATCCAATGTCTTTGAATTTAAATTATTACATGTCTATAGTAATACTTCCAATTTGACAATTTTTTTAAATGTAACTTGTAGCACCACCCTACAATCAGTAGAGGGCATTGTCATTTATCAGCTTTACAAAACAATCATACAATAAGAATTTCAATCTCTGTTCAATTTTTGAGAACCATTCTAATATACCATTCTCAAAATTTTGAACCAGCAAAGAGAGACCCTGTCAAACAAGACAAGACGAGTTTGATTCTGGAAGCAAATGAATTAAAATGATGCTTTTTTTCTGTTGTCTTCCAAATCTGTGAGAACCAGGTATTTTATCCAGATTCTAGAAAATTAGGTAAGAGGATGTTGGCAGGGACTGGTTATAATTCTAACAACGGAGAAAATGGGGAGATCCAGAACAATCAAATTCACATAATTGAGTAATTTTTAAAACCTTTTCTTAGCGAGATGAAAAGTGATCAAGGATAAGCAACCCCATGTGGCAGGAAAAACTTCAACATCTTCCCTTAAAGCAGTGGTTGCCAAACATTTTTATGCCCATGCCCCCAGAAAATGTTTGATTAATATTTGCACCCCCTAAAAAAGTAATTATGACTTGTGACCTGTCACTAAGGGACACAGTCACTCCTGAAATTGCATCTCATATTTTCTGAGAATGCAGACACCCCAGGTTAAGAACCTCTTCCTTAAGGTCTTTTTCCATTATTGTGTTAAGTGCTATCCAACCATCCTTAAATCAGTAGAAAACCATAAAGTTGTTGCCCCACTGGTAATTTCTATCCTAAGTCTATGGTGACAATCCTACAATTGTCCTAGTTTTAAGGCACTACTCATATAGTCCCCTGATTTTACTAGATGAGAAAGGTCATCCTTGACCAGACTGGAACAAGGTGAAAATATTGTACTACTTTAATCCAAGCACAGCTAAGGATGACTTAAGCTTTTGAGTCACACATGAGCTAGGCACAAGATAAAAGGAAATATCATGGAGAGACACAACAGGAGAAAGATGCAATGGAGAAAGAAACTTAGTTATAAATCTGTTCAAATTTACAAAGCATTGGCTCTAAAGCAACTGCTTTAGAATTTTGGTATAGCTCTAGTTCCATTGGCTGAAATCAAGTGTAAACCTTATATTTAGTATCTAGTATCTCACAGATGTGTGACTTTGTGAAGTGCACTTTATTTGCAGCTTCTACTCCTTCTTCTCTATTTTTTTTAACCCCCTCACACGGTCTATTATATGAGGTAGTTAATTCTGCTACTTCTTGGGAGAAGAAGACCTGATCTGACTGCTGAATACCACAAAATATCTGAAGGATGAACTCCCTGACTAGCACTGAAATTGAAAGGAACATGCAAAAATCCCATTCTTCAAGATTTCAAACAATAAGGGCATAAGAGAAAATCCAACAAGAATTGTCCTTAGGCCATAGAATAACACCAGGGCCACCACAGAGGTGTACAACCTGGACCCAAGCCCTCCCTTGCCAGCCTTCGGCATGATCCCCTCCACACCAATACATTGCAATTATTAATGTGGCAGAAATGGAAAATTCTTAAATAATCAGGGAATTATTATTTAATTCATTTAATGTGAACGTTATCTCTACTCCTATTTCTTAAGTTGGCCCTCATTTGTCAGGGAGGAGTGTGACCTGTGGCATGTCCCTTGAAGGCCACCTTAGTCCATGGGATTTAAAAAAAATATCTGAACACCTCGAGTAGAATGCCATGATGAAACAGTTACATTGTGGTCTCCTTCCCTCCTTTTCTGGTTTTATACCACGTCAGTGTCTTTGGCCTGTCAAAGTGCTATGTGGCAATGAGTGAGGTCTCAGTAGAGATAGCAAAGGGGTGGCCTGAATCGCCATGAAGCACCCTGTACAAGAGCTCCTCTTTCTCTCGGTGACCTTGCTCCCTCAGCTGGGTCTCCTTCTCCAGGGCATCACGAATGGTCAGAAGCTCCTCAGACAGCTGCCTATTAAAGCATGGTAAGAATTACAATTCTTAGACTACGTTGTACAGAAAGGAAGGAAGAAGTATGCATCAATTTTCATTCCAAGGATTTGCCACTTCTTCTATAGAAACCAGGTGTAAAACCTGCACAGCTTAGTGGCTACATTTAAAGACTTTCCAATTAGAAAGGCTTTGAAGCTTTTGTGGCCTTCAAAGCCTTTCTAATTGGATCTAATAATTTGTTTTGTTTTCTGCATTGGTGAAGGGTTGGGGATTACCACAATGGGTTCTTGATTCCTTGAAGATATTTAAGATGCCCAATTTACCGCTTAAAATGGCTGGTATTCTGCATTGTCTCCAAAACACATGTCTCACTTTCTGGAGGAAGATCCTTGAGGCCTCAGAAATGACAAGCCCAGTTAACTCCAGAGTCAGAAAGTCCTATAGAGTCTGTTCTTATTTGTGGCTCTTCAAATGTTACTGAACTCTTGTCATCAGCTGTAGCCTGAGTCTGCCCAAGATGCTAAGCCATGATTTCCTTGATCATAATTTCTTGACTTATACATCATTACAAGTCACAAACCATGATTTCCCAATCATAGTGGCTTTTAAGTCAAAGCCATTATGGTTTAGTGTGTGTATGAGCCCAGCTAGTCTATCAGCTGGGAGGAATAATGGAAGGTTGCACTTTAAAAACATATGGAAGCCACAAAACATACACCCAGCTCTACTAGGAGAAATTACTGACTGGGGGGAAAAGCACACGTAATATATTGTTGAAAACAAACATCTTTTTTAAAAAAAATTTCCCCAATTTAGTAGTTCTTTACATGTTTGTAATGCTACTAAGTGCAGTAGCCATGAGACTTTGGGGAATAAAAACATTTCCCATAGTCATCAGATTACACTGACAAGAAAACTGATCAAACAGGAATAATCTTTGAATGGGAGCTAGTTGGGCTCTAGTGCTTAAAGCACCAGGATAAAACCAAGGTGATGAATTCTAGTTCTGCCCTAGGCATAAAAGCTGGCTGGGTGACTTTGGGCCAAACACTCTCTCTGGACTCCACCCAATTCACAGTTTTCTTGTTCTGTGGAAAATAGGTTCTTCTGCTCCCTGAGTTACTTATAAAGTAATACAGGTGAGATAAAAATCTAATAAATAAAATAGAATAAAATCTTTTAAGGATTGTTACTGTAGTGAAGACTCCACCTTGTCACTGTCATGTGGTTCTGCATCCGTACTTGGAGATCTTCATTTTCCTGTTGTAGAATTTTAATTTTCTCTTCAAGTAGTAAGTTTGACTCCATCTAAAAGAGGATCAGAAGGGTGACAAACCTCAGATACAACAAAGATATAGCATGCAAGAAGTTCACAGTCACATAAAGACAAGGAGCAAGCCACGGAACTTTGTATAGGAATGTGATCATCCTGAACATATTTTCATCCTAGAAACTGTAGATTTATAAGTGCATTAATAAAATCCTGGTCTCTGCCTTCATATCTGTCGAGAATTGGGAAACACTTGCTCTTTGAAGGAAATGGAAGAACATTACTGGTTGTAAAGTATTTTTCAAGCCCAAATGCATCTTCCAAAGGTCTTGGATTACAACTCCAAACATTAGCATGTAATTTTATGAAAAAGCACATGATTTTCAGGGAAGGTCAAAGGTTCCAATTCCCAACAGCTCCAATTCGGGCTGAAAAATGCCTATCTATAACCCTCAAGAATCCTTACCAGTATAAATAAAACATATTATCAATGATCTGACCTTGAGTTCTACATGGATCTGCTCACAAGGAGAACTGAGTCCCCTAGGGATCTGTCAACATAATCACTAGATGCTTAGCCTGTCACCTCCTCCCTACTATTGCACTTGGGAGGTTTTGTGCAAAATGGAAACAAGTACCACTGCCAAAGTGGAAGTGAATCACAGCCTTGTCTTGCAAAGTGCAAGCAGCCTATGAAGCTGTAGGAGGAGACTCCTGATTCCACCTCCCTGCTCCCGTTATCCCATAAGGCAAAGAGGGGGTGGCAGGTTTGCATAAAGGGATCCTGCTATGGCCAGTTGATAAAAGGCTTGTGGTTTCTTGCTCATTCTGGAGAATAGAAGGAAGGGCTTTGTTGTAGTTCCTCACAAAACAGAGGGTGGGATTATAAGGCATCCCTAATTAGGCTGGTAGATGACTACTGGTTGGTTGAGATATTTCTTTGCTTATCTAATGACCAGGAAGGGGAAACTAATGGACTGTCTGTTCTCTGGAAATACAGCATATTCATAAACATGTGAAAATACCAGTTTCTGTTGCATCGAAGTTTCCTAAAAGAGCCTTCTCAAGCCATTCTTCATTTTAATAGTGAGATTAGATGATTTGGGCCATGAAAAAATTGGTCATTTGGAAGGACCCTTAGAATAAGGCAGTTACCTATATTCCTATCTTTTCATTCCAGAGTATCCAGTGGCACAAAATGGGAACAGGCGATTCTCACTCTCTTTCTTTTTGAAGCACAATACAGCTCTTTTATTAGTCTTTTCAATTACATTTAGAATTCATACAAGTAACCCACCACTATTTCCAGGTTCAGCAGCTTCTTGTCCAAGCTGTGGATGCGTTCATTCTTCATCTCAATGACAAAATGTAGACTCTCTAGTTCTTGCTCCCAGAACTGGCTGGGGGTCCCATAGTCCTTTTAAAATAAAGGTTTTTGTTTTTAAAAAGAGAGAAATGCATTTATTTGTTTGTAGCGCCTCTGTTCTCCCCCCAATATAAGTTGCCAAAATAGCTAGCAAAAAAAGGCATTAAGCTTCAACTAATCCAAAGCAGGAATGGGCATGCTTTGGTTGGTCCATGTGACACCTGTGCTCTGGGAGCTACACTGGTTGCCAATTTGCTTCCAGGTGTGATCCAAGGAGCTGGTTGCTTCCTAGAAAGCCTTACATAGCATAGGACCTGGTTACTTGGGAGGCTGGCTATTTCCCACAGTGTCTGCCCTGTTGATTCAATCCTGCAATATTGACACATTCCAGTTTCCTTTTATTAAGCAATATCCTCTATAAGGATCCTGGAAGTGCACATCTCTGCATTTGCTCTCTGGAATGAGATTCCCCCGAAGATCCAGATGATCCTTTTTTAAAAAAAATTTAAATTCATATTTATATCCCGCCCTTCTCTGGAGACTCAGAGCGGCTTACAATTTTTGGGATACAACCCAATGCGCTCAGCAATAGCCTTCCTTCCATTGTATATGCCTGCTTATTGCTAAGCGGCATTTTTACAAAGTCAGCTTATTGCCCCCAACAATCTTGGGTCCTCAGTTTACCTACCCCGAGAGGATGGAAGGCTGAGTCAACCTTGAGCCTGGTGGGATTCGAGCCTGCAATAATTACAGGCAGCTGGAACTAAGTGCTAGGCTATTAACAGCCTGCACCACCAAGGCCCATTACATCCTCATCCCCATCCTCACTTCACCTACTGTAAGCCTTTGGCAAGAGAGGATGAGACCTCTCATTTCAATATGCATGCCATCTTTTAGTTTGTTTTATTGTAATTTCTTGTTTGCTTGTTGTGAGCCATACAAATTACAGTAATTGAATCTCAGGTAGCATAATAAGAGCAGGGGTCCTTGTTTAATGATCACTCATTCAGCAACTGTTTAAAGTTACAATGGCACTGAACCAATGGTGATCATGATTGTTCCTTGAAATTCTGGCCATCCCAACACCACTGTGGACAATAATTGCAATCCAAGAACTTGACAATTGACTTGCTTTTACAATGGTTGCAGCATCGTTCAATCAGGTGACTATGATTTGCAACTTTCCCTGCTGGCTTCCCATGAGCAAAGTCATGTGGTAGCTGGCAGAGAAAGTAGCTAGTTTCTTGGGTAAGTCTTTCCCACCTGTGTACCCTCTCTGAGACTATGTGCTTGTGCTTGTTTTCTGGTCACCTGCACAACCTTGTGCACCCTCTCCTACCCAGCAGCAGTCACCCCAAGCCCCACCATGCTCCGCTGTGTGTCCTTTGCCACTTGTGTATACTTGTACCCCATCTGCAGCTACTCTTGCATTCCCTTTCTCCTTCTCCCACCCAGCAGTAGCCACTTGCCAGTCTCTGTCCTGTTTGCAAGCCACCTGGGGTTTGCAACTTCCTGCTGCCTTCCGCGTCGAGTTTGTTTGTGGGAAACCAGCAGGAAAATATTTACTTAACAACCCACTATTTTCACTTAATGACAATAGCAACAAAGACTGCAGGGTTTACTGTTGCCAAGTGGTATGATCATGTGACATTATGCTTTATGACATTAGTTAGTCGTAATTCAAGGACTATCTGTAAACAGTTTTAAGCACACTAAACCAAGCAGCAATAGGAACTGGGAAAAGTAATTGTTCTTATGACCTGATGGTGCAGAATGGCTGCTGAAAGCAAAAGGATGTAAATATCCTTCCTCCCACTTTTTTATTGTGGTTTTATTTTGGTATATTCAGAAGACCCTGCTGTTTAGACTCTCTTACTCGCTGTCTTTAAATGAACAGATTAAGCTATCCTGCACAGTAGTAAAGTCACCTGAATGTGCTTTTTATAATCTCTGCTCAGAATTGACTCTTCTACCCGTTTCATTTTCTCCTGAAAGGCCTTCAGCTGGGAAGTCAGCTTGTCAATAGTCTCCTGGAGCAGAAAGATAAGACAGATTATTATTTCTTTATGACTTTCATCAGATTTTCCCTGTTCTCCACACTCAGTGCCATAGTGCTGGAATGAGTTGATTTCACCATTGGCTACCTCATTTTTATTTCATCAGAACCTCAAAGGTTAATGATTTGGAGCAAAATTTCCTTTTGCCATTTCTGATACAGAAGCCATAGCAGTTGGAATGCTATACTAGCATATTACTGGTTTTGGACATTTCTCCACCAGTGATATTATAGCATTATCCATCCATTTTTGTGATATCACAAGACCTCCCCTGTTTCTTCTTTATTATGAGTAGAAGACTCTGGAAGATGCCATAGGCCATTAATAATGTTGGTGTTTCCAAACAAGAACAGAATAGCAATAATAATTTTCTACCACTACACAGCTACAGTACAGCTAGTTTCATGGTCCCCAATTCCTCCAAGAACAATATATAACAGAATGATCCAATTCATATCCCCCAACATTGTGTCCTGTAGAAGTACCAAAGTATAATTGGGAAAGGACCAGGTAGAACAATGCAGATCAAAACAGAGATGAAAGTTTAGGATGTTTTTATTATTATTATTTATTAGTTTTATATACTGCCCTTCTCCCAAGGGACTCAGGGTGGTTTACAGGGCAATAAAAACATGCAGTACAAAAATTAAAATAAAGATTAAACTAGAATTTAAGCCCAACCAACAATCAATGTTTAAAAATGTTTAAAACGATTATTCCAATCAAAAATTAAAAATATACTTCTCATGGGGATAGATCGGCTTGCTCAAATAACCATTCATTATTATTATCATTATTAGACAAATATACTTCACTATGATTTACTGAACTCTGTCTTGTAATTATCAACAGGTAACTTTAATGGCTCCTTTCTTTGTCATGACAGAGAGATGATTGCTTCAAAAGTAATATATTTAATAATACAGGAGCAGTTTATACAGTTATTTAAGCAAACTGATTTGTCAGGCCTGTCAGTTCTGCTGTTAATGATAACCTCCTGATACTATATTTCAATTTTTAGCAACAGATTTTTCAACTGTCATGCATTCAAGAGTACAAACCATGTACTTCGTTATAAATAGAGTTCAAAATTGATACATCACAAGACTGCAACTTACAACTTACTTCTGTATTGTCCAATGTTACTCTGCTTGTCAGAAGTGAGCTGGGAAGCACAGCAAATGGTGATCATGTAACAACCATGGGACATGCAACAGGCGTAAATGCACATTGGTTGCAAAATGGCCAAACGGGAATCACATGATCATGGGATTACTGCAATTGATGTAAATGAAAAGGTTAGTTGCAAAGCTGTTTTTTTTATATCATCATAACTTTGAATGGTTGCTAATTGAGGCAGTTGGTAAGGCAAGGGCTACCTATATGGCCAGGAATACATTGGCTTAGGGCACAAAAAATTATGAGGCACCAGTGCCACCCCTCCTTGCAAATCATCCCAAAAATGCAAATCTTCATATCATTCTTACACACATGAAAGCACCCAGACCTATACTGTCCTTAGTTAACTACAATAATTACGGCTGGGAAATGTAATAGCTAGCTAGGCAATGCGATTGTGAAGTGCGCTGTCACATGATTGTGCCAACATTATGATTGGCAGTTTCAGTTGAGGTCGTTAGGTGAATCCCTCATAATAGTTAAGTGTGATAGCCATAGCACTTAGACTTATGTGCTGCTTCATAGTGCTTTAGAGCCCTCTATAAGCGGTTTAGAGAGTCAGCATTTTGCCCCCAACAATCTGGGTCTTCATTTTACCGACCTCAGAAGGATGGAAGGCTGAGTCATCCTTCAGCCTGGTGAGATTCGAACTGCCAAATTGCAGGCAGCCGACAGGCAGCAGAAGTAGCCTGCAGTACTGCACTCTAACTGCTGCACCACCACGTATCAGTGATGTCACATGATTGCCCTTTGCAACTTCCCGACTTTGTTGTCAGAAGCCAGCAGTGAAGATTGCCAATGGCGATCACATAACTGCAGGATGAGCCTCATAAGTGTGAGTCAGTGAATGCCTGAATCACAATCATGTGACTGCAGGGACACTGTGAGGGTTGCAACCTCAAGGATCGGTAGTTAACCTCTCTGTTCTGCGCCATCATAATTTTGAATGGTCACTAAACAAAGGATTGTTCACTGAGGATTACTGGTAGCAATTTATAGACGAACATTCATACTCGCCACTGTGTTAGGGCTAGGCTGGTGAGGAGATGGGATAAGGAAAGCCTTTTTTGCTGCCATTTTGATCCCCACTGTACTGAATCTAGAGCTTTCTGTTTCCCTGAAGCAGAGAAACTGGTACCTGCAAAGATGCCTGAGTTTTTTGGTAGGATTCAGTTAGGAACAGCTTCTCTTGATCATGTGTTTTCTGGAGTTCTGCAGGAGAAAGACAAAATGGGAGTCCAAACAAGAGAAAACACAAAGTCCATTTTGATGTATCCGTGATTTCTTTATATGCAGTGACTGACAAATCACAAGTATTGAGTCATATCCAGGAGGCAGATGGAGTAGGCAAAGAGAGCATAGGAAATTGGATAGACAAAGAGCCAGAAGGCACTAAAAAACAGGATGAGCCACATTATTAAAGTATTGTGCATCACAAGTGAATATTTATTTATTTGTTTTATTTACTTATGGAATGAACTGCCTCTGGACCTCCGTCTGGCCCCTGACCTCCGCACCTTCTGCCGCGACTTAAAGACCTGGTTGTTCGACCAAATCGGGCTGTGATTACCTCACCAGGGCCATGGGATAATTTTAAGTATTTTAATTTGGTTTTATTGGGCTTAAACTGTTTAATTCTTTTTTAAATAATTATTGTATTGTATGTTTTAATTGTGAGCGGCCCCGAGTCTTCGGAGATGGGGCGGCATATAAGTCCAATAAAATAAAAATAAATAAATAAATAAATTTGTTTTGACTTGTATGCCGCCACTCTCCAGAAAGGACTCGGGGCGGCTCACAGATAAAAACACAGAATAAATTAGTTAAAAAGAAATTAAACTAAACAAGCCAAAATACAAGTATAAAACCGAATTAAAATTGAATTTAAAATCCACCCTCTCCCCTAGGAGATCAGTCCAGCCCAGCCTGTAAAAACAACCAGGTTTTAGATCACGCCGAAAGAGGAGAGATCGAGCCAGCCGGAGCTCAAAGGGTAGCTGGTTCCATAAGGCGGGGGCCGATGCAGAATAGCCCTTCCCCGGGTCACCGCAAGCCGACATTGTCATGCAGACGGCAACCCGAGGAGTCCCAACCTATGTGCTCGCACAGGGCGACCGGTATTTGATATCAGCAGGAGACGTTCCCGCAAGTACCCCGGACCCATGCCATGAAGGACTTTGAATGTTAATGTCAAAACCTTGAATCGCACCCGGAGGGCAACCGGCAACCAATGCAGCTCACGCAGGAGGGGCGTAACATGGGAGTATCGGGAGACTCCCATCACAACCGCGCGTCGCATTCTGCACCAGCTGGAGCCTCCAGATGGTATGCAAGGGCAGTCCTACATAGAGAGCGTTGCAGTAGTTGAGTCAGGACATAACAAGTGCATGAGTGACCATGCGAAGGGCATCTCGATCCAGGTAAGGGCGGAGCTGGCGAACCAGCCGAACCTGGGCAAAGGCCCCCCTGGCCACGGCTCCCACCTGCTCCTCCAAACTGAGCCATGAGTCCAGGAGAACCCCCAGGTTCTGCGCCCTATCCACAGGGGGTAACACCTCTCCCCCTATGGCCAAAGGTGGAATATACTCACTGGAGCGAGATGCCTGTACGCACAGCCACTCAGTCTTGGCCAGATTGAGCTGTAGTCTGTTCCTGCCCATCCAGATCCGTACCACATCCAAACAACGGGACATCACAGAGAGGGCATCACTGATTTGGTTTGGGGTGGAGATGTATAACTGGGTATCATCAGCATATGAGCTATCTATAGGGAACAAGAACTGAATGATGGCAAATTGGTTTGGGGAGATGTCATACTGGTGATGAGCCAAGAGTTTCCTGCAAGCATCACCAATTGCTAGAGAAATCAGTAGGCACGTCTTTCTTTATAGCAAAATTACGACTAAAGCTTTTTTAAAGGTGATAAGTGATCAGTCATTAAAACCTGCGCTCATAAATGTGATGCTATTGCTGCCATTTCTTGCTGAGTCTCTGTGGTTATTACTTACGCTTTGGTCACTCAGCCATCTTTTGGCATCCTTCCCATCAAACTGGAGAAAGAGCCTTGTTAATTCTGCTGCTAATAAAGGACAACTATCTGTGACAGGTAGGATCCAAAGGGAAAGCACTGAGAGGCAGAAGATCCAATGGACAATTTGGCAACCTCACTGTAGGAATGTTAGACCACTGGAACCAGGCCCCCATGAAGAAAAGCAATAGAATCTGTATTATTATCAACAAGTACAGTATATGTAAACTGAAGCTTGTTCTTCTGAAGGCCTGTCATTCAAACAAAATATTAAACTGCAAGGCAAGGGAGCCCAAATAGCACTTAGACGGCCTTGATCGCACTAGTGGATGATCTCTGGTGGGCCCGGGATGGGGGGGTCTTCCTCCATTCTGGTGCTTCTTGACCTCTCAGCGGCTTTCGATACCATCGATCATGGTATCCTTCTGAGCGCTCAGGGGTTGGGAGTGGGGGGCACTGTTTTACAGTGGTTCTCCTCCTACCTGTCTGACCGGACTCAGTCGGTGTTGGGGGGGGGCAGAGATCGAGCCCTAGGGCCCTGCCATGCGGGGTTCCTCTCCCCCCTCCTCTTTAATATCTACATGAAACCGCTGGGTGAGATCATCCGTCGACATGGGGTTGGGTATCATCAGTACGCTGATGATACCCAGTTGTACATCTCTGCCCCCGGTCAATCAACTGAAGCCGTTGAGGTGATGGCCTGGTGCCTGGAGGATGTGAGGATCTGGATGGGGGCTAATCGGCTCAGACTCAACCCTGACAAGACCGAGTGGCTATGGGTTTTGCCCCCTCAGGGTTCAGTTGATTATCCAACTTTAGTACTGGGGGGAGAGAAATTGCTCCCCTCAGAATGAGTTCGCAACTTGGGAGTCCTTCTGGATCCACAGCTACAATTTGACCACCATCTTACGGCTGTGCCCAGAGGGACCTTTGCACAGGTTCGCCTGTTACGCCAGTTGCGACCCTTCCTGGACCATGGGGCTCTTCACATGGTTGCTCATGCCCTTATCACCTCTCGATTAGACTACTGCAATGTGCTCTACATGGTGCTGCCCTTGAAGAGCACTCAGAGACTTCAGCTGGTGCAAAATGCGGCCGCACGAGTGATTATGGGTGCACCTAGACGTGCCCGTATAACATCTATCCTCCGCGAGCTGCACTGGTTACCAGTGGTCTTCCGGGTGCAATTCAAGGTGCTAGTGACAACTTTTAAAGCCCTTCATGGCTTAGGAGCGGGATACCTGCAAGACCGCCTTCTGCAACCTTATGCCTCCCAGCGCCCAGTTAGATCTCACAGGGAGGGCTTGCTCCGGATACCGTCAACCAGGCAATGTTGGCTGGCGGGTCCACGGGCTAGGGCCTTCTCTGTAGCGGCGCCGTCCCTCTGGAATATGCTCCCCGCGGAGATTAGAACCATCCCAAATCTACCTGCCTTCCGCAAAACCATTAAGACCTGGCTTTGTCGGGGGCCATGGTATTGAGATCTTGAGATTTTGCTTTTCCCCCGTGTATGTTTTGGATTGGTATGAATGAGTTTCTTGTTTTTATATTGTATAGAAATTGTTTTTATCCTTTTGTACGCCTCCTCAAGTTCCCCTTTGGGGGAAGTGAGGCGGGATATAAATCAAATAAATAAATAAATAAATAAATAAATAAATAAATAAATATACTGCTTTATAATGCTCTAAAGCCCTAAGTGGTTTACAGAGTCAGCATATTACCCCCAACAATCTGGGTCCTCATTTTACCCACCTCAGAAGGATGGAAGGCTGAGTCAACCTTGAGCTGGTGGGATTCGATCTGCCAAATTGCAGGCAGCTGGCTGTCAGCAGAAGTAGTTTGCAGTACTGCACTCTAACCATTGCACCACTGAGGCTCTACTCAACTCTAACCATTACGCCACTGAGGCTCTACTCAAAGCCCCAAAGGACATTTGCACCTCATACCAAGTCAGATAGGTGGCCAGTGTCCTGTTCCCTTCCCCTAAATATTGCCTTCTGATGGCTGCCTTTTCTGAGACAACCCCTGCCCTGCCCTAAGGAACACCCTCCCCCTCTGACCTTCAGTGGGCCTCTGACCTCCTAGCCTTTCATAAAGCTTTGAAGACCCAGATTTCCCCCCCAAGTGATGGGATAAGAATAGGTAAGTGCACATTAGAAGTTTGACTTGGTGTCAGATATTTATTGTTTTTAATTTTTATTCATTTATTTACTTATTTATAATTGGACTTATATGCTGCCCCCTCTCCGCAAGGACTCGGGGCGGCTCACAATTAAAACAGTACAACAATCAATAAATATTTAAAACAAAATTAGATTAATAAGCCCAATCACTAAAACCCATTAAAATATTTTAAAAACCCCAGGAGGTCAGTCCAGCCCAGCCTGTTCAAACAGCCAGGTCTTCAGATCGCGGTGGAAGGAGCAGAGATCAGGAGCCAACTGGAGCTCCAGAGGGAGTTGGTTCCACAGGGCGGGGGCCGCAACAGAGTAGGCCCTTCCCTGGGGCACTGCCAGCCAACATTGTCTAGCCGACAGTACCCCGAGGAGTCCCCATCTGTGCGCACACACAGGGCGAGCGGTGTTTGATGTTGGCAGAAGACGCTCCCGCAAGTACCCCCGGACCCGTATCGTAAAGGACTTTGAATGTTAACACCAACACCTTGAATCTCACCCGGAGGGCAACCGGCATCCAATGCAGCTCGCACAGGAGGGGTGTAACATGGGAGTATCAGGAAACTCCCATCACAACCCGCGCAGCTGCATTCTGCACCAGCTGAAGCCTCCGGATGGTATGCAAGGGCCACCCAACTCAGTCAATGATGCTATTAATGTTTTAATGTATTTGGTTTCACAATTCACTGTGGTTTTCATGTTATCTGAACTTTTGATTGAGGGGTGCCCAGAGTTGTTTATAGGAGGGGTGGGTATATACACGTTTTAAGTAAAGAAATAAAACTTGGTCCTGTCTAGATGTGGGAAGCCACACTTATTTCATTCCCAGCCTTCATCTTTAATGGCAGAGACTTGCCACAGACTCATTTTACACTAATCTGGATTATTATTTCTGCCTTTTTTATATATAACTCATGGTAGCATACATTGGTGCTTTATTTTAAAAAGTCAGAAACAGAAGAAGTGTCATAAATACCATAAACATGTTTTAGATTCTTACTTTGCAGTATGTCCTCCTGTTCTCTCTTCAACATATCATATTTGTCAGAGAATTGTTTGTGCTGCAAGTCCTCTTTCTCTACCTAAAGGAGGGAAAGGTATAAAAGGTTAAGCTGCAGATAAATAAAAATACATTATTATCATAAAACATGCTGCATTGTAATCATCCAAAAAGAATTTTGAGGGGTTTCCCTCACACAGGCAAGGACTCCTTGGAGTCCCGTCGTCCGGCCAGTGCCGGCTGGCGGTCCCCGACGACGAGCCTATTCTGTCGCGGCCCCTGACCTCTGGAACCAACTTCCCTTGGGGCTCCGCCTGGCCCCGACCTCCGCACCTTCCGCCATGATCTGAAGACCTGGTTGTTAGACCAATCCGGGCTGTGACCCTTCCTGGGTGGGGTGGTTTTTTTTTAGTATTTAAATTGTCTTTTGGGCTTGTCTTGGTTTAATCTTTTCTTAATTATTTATTATTGTTGTTTTAGTTGTGAGCCACGAGTCTTCGGAGATGGGGCGCATACAAGTCCAATAAATAAATAAATAAATAAATAAATAAATAAATAAATATTGCTCTTCTAAATTACAACTCCCAAACCCCCAGTTGACTGAAATGGGAGTGGCCAGATTAGCATTTTAATTTTATGCAGCTTTATGAATAACCCTATCTGCATCTGAATATACTTGCATAGGATTTTGAATAGAGACTGATGATGTTAGAAGCATTTTTCCCCTGCTCGAACATCAGATCAAACAGATTGAGTAGGCTTTTAAAGTATGAGAAAAAAAACCCATGCAAAAAAAGGGGATCAATTGCAAAAAGTATGTTTTTATCATGGAAAATTGTTAATTATTAACACAGCACTATGGCACAGAGATAAAGAAACAAACTTGATGGATGAAAAATGATAGATTACTTAGTGTTTAGTTCATATCCATAGTTAACCAACAACTGGTGACTGTTAAGGCTATTGTAGTCTGCAATAGTGGTGAATATCTGCAGCTTGGGTGTAGGATGAGGATGAAGGTTCATTCTCCAAGCATGTGGGTTGGTGTCTGAATGTATCATTACCAGGCTAGGTAACATCTTCAGTGGAGTCTGATGTCAATTTCTTGCATTCACATTCAATCAAAGGCCTAGCAAACAGTCTTTCAAGGGTGTAATTAGAAGCACAGACCTTATCTAGCTTGGAGAGCTGCCAAATACATATTTTCAAATGCAGTGCTGACAAGGAAGGACTCAGCACAGAGTCTCTGAGATGCACAGGTAGATCTTCACACTGCTGCAAAGAATTAATTGTTTTCTGCAAAAGCCCCCTCCCCATTTAATCCCTGTGGGAGGGGGCATTCACTGTCCACCTGTGGCTTTACTCCCACGTCGACCCTTTGTTCATAAATGTTCTTTTCTTTTGGCAGCTCTGCACATGCGCAGGCTGGGAACTGGTTCCAGCTACTCCGCCGCCTCACTGCTGTCCGACTCCGAAGGCAACTGATGGCTGCCAGCCTGCCCTGGCCCCATCTCTGCCTCTGATGCAGAGCCCTTGTCCCAGTCTTCCTCAGCCTTGAGGACTGACCCATGTTCCTCCCCAACCTCCTCATTGGCCGACTCTGCTGCCAGCTCCACTAGCTGCTGGCGGGCCACAACACATATGATGATTTAGGTAGAAATAGTATAGCTCATTTTCAGTAATGATGCCCTATCTCACAAGTCTTGGGTGGCAACTACTGTAAATCAGCTAGTTGCCATTAGCAGAAACTGCCCTACAGTCATCTGACACAGGAGCTAAATAATAAAGCTGTTAACTTTGTCTCCTTATTTACCCAAGCAACACTATCTCAGTGCACTTTGAAAAAAAAATTCTCAGTTTGAACAGCTTCAATTAAAGAAGAAGGAAGTAGGTAAACTTTTCCCAACTTTGGGAAAACCCACAGGGATTTCTCTTGCAGTACTACTCTCCACAAAGAGCAAGAAAATGGGAAATAGCAGGAAAGGAAATAAGCAATTGTGAAAGTGGTGAGGTCTCCAGTATACAGAGGAGAACCTAACATTTGTATTCGTAGTTTTTTTTAAAGATCCCAAGTGAGTCGAAATATGTGGTCTTTAAAAACAATGAATTTAAACCAACTGAAATAATATAACAAGGTTGTTCACCTTCAAATACAAAAGTACTCTACTCAGATAACACAAAAAAGGGAGTCATATAAATCCTGAGTTTGTATGGCATCCCCAAGGAGTGTATTAGGGGCTTATCTGAATCTGATTACTTCAGAAAACAGAAGAAACAAAATTCCAAACTGAAAGCAAATATATGCGAGCACCTAATTAGATACATATTGAATAGGCAGGTTAGGGCAACTCTAACCTGGAGTTGAATATCCTGGCTAAGTCTGTGAGTCTCAGCATGGTGAACTTCCTTCAGACAACCTTCCTCTTCCTGTAGTTGTTGCTGGAGTCTAGGGGTCTCCTCCATCTGCTTCTCCAGCAGTGCAGCCTTCCTTTTTTCTGCTTCATTGTGCGAATTATCTGTGTTGGCTTGATCAAGGAGAAGGGAGAGAAGAAGAATTACATGTAGTGGCTTTCTTTTCCCTTTCCTTATCTTGATTGTTATGCTATTATTTTTCTCCAATGTTGTTATAAAAGCCCAGTTTGTTATCTAAAAGGGTTTCTGGGAAGGGATACTACATGCTCTATAAATACAGGTAGTCCTCCATTTACGATCACAATTGAGCCCCTGTTGCTACATAAGACATGTATTAAGTAATTTTGCCCCATTTTAAAATCTATCTTGCTACAATTGTTAAGTGAGTCACTGCAGTTGTTAAGTTAGTAAAACAGTTGTTTAAAAGAATCTGGTTTCCCCACTGATTTTGCTTGTCAGAAAGCCACAAAAAGGAATCATATGACCTTGGGACACTGCCACCGTCATAAATTATATGAGTCTGTTGCCAGTCTGAATTTTGATCATGTGACCATGGAGACATCACAATAGTCATACGTGTGAAAAACCAGTCATACGTCATTCCTTTCAGTGCCATTGTAACTTTGAACAGTCATGAAACGCACTGTTGTATATGTTGAGGACTACCGTACAGAAGAACATGAATTTCTGAAGAAGCTTCTGGGATATCTGACATTGCTAGCAAGATGACTCTTTCAGTCACACTGTCAACTAAAAAGATACTCCTTTGGTCTTTTTAGCTGCCAGAAAAAGGAAAAGTGGGAAAACCAGGCATTCTTGAAATGCCTAGATAATCAACTCAGCAGCCCAAAGTTGTTGGAGCACAAGAAGGTTATTGGAGAGCATGATGGATGACTCTTGGAGACTGATGTGTCCTATTGGAGAAGTCACATCCAGGGGGTGGGGGAAAGACCAGGGTCAAGGGGAAAATGTATGATGTGATTTAGTATCGGCTGCACACAGCCACGCGCCAACATGGCAATTTGTAAGAAACCAATTTACTTTTACTGAGATGCGGCTAGAGACTTTTGCTTTGAATGAGGGGGATTTGTTGGAGCCCTGACACACACACAATGTCTAATGTCCCTCTAGAAGAGCCTGTGAAAAGCATCAGATATAAACTGGAAGTAACAAATGTTCATTTCTGTACACCCATGATTTGCTTAAACAAGCTACTCTCTCATACCATTTGCAATCAGTGACAGTTAGGAATATTGGCTTGTCATGCGGTTAATGAGGGCTTATGAATGTTACATGCAGTACAGAATACAGGAAGAGGGTTACTTAAATTTGGATTCCCATGCATCTTGTCAGGGATTAAAACTTCCTAAATAATATGCAGAGGGAATATGCAAAGAATGAGCTGTGTGTATTGATAGGTCTTTGATCAAACCAACTGATGCCCTTGAATATAGAATCCTGTCATGAATACGACTTCTGACCTAAAACCTGGAAAGGAGATCCTTTAAAATCCCAGTTGAACCCAATTAAGATTTATAAATGAAAACAAAATCTGTTTGCTGCAGTCTTTTTATTATTCACCACTGGATAAGGAACCTGGATGAGCTGTAATAAGGGCAAAATTCTTGTTCATTTAAACAACTGGAATTTGTTATTGCTTTTTTGTTGGGAAAGCCATAGAGATTTGTTTATTTAGACAAAAAAATTGGCGTAGTATAACGTGTTAAGTCACATGCACTGTCATTTACTAACACAATGAACTAGTGAAAAATACCTGTTTATATTGCAATTATAAACATTCATAGGCCACGAGAGCAACAACATCGTGTGGATATATACACTATAGCTCAAGCGCTGGAAAGAAATATTCAATATAATTCTATTACACGCTTCAGCTGATGGGAATACATTTGTCAGCAGAATGCAGAAGAATCTGTTTTCTCCTATCCAAACACTCTTTTATGTACCCACAAAAATCTACTCTGGATGGGTGGGGGAAGACCACTCCTCCCAAGTAGATTTGTGATCCTGAATGCTTAAAGCCTTGGCTTGTTTTTTTTTTTAATGGCAGTGTATTGCATACAGACTGATGTTCCCTGTGTGTAGATGAGCAACATTGAGTAATGGAGTTCAGTGTTTTCCTCAACTCCTGCCCTCACCGCCTCTCCAAGGTAGCTGTAAGAACTCTGTTAGGTTTTTACAATAATAACTTTGGAGCAAAAACCTTTGGGAGAAAAAAAAACCTCAATGAAGTTCATTACAATAGCTTCTGCGTACAGCACACTTGATAGAACACTCAAGGATTAGTACATGGAGCTAAATAAGGCAGGGGAGGCATAAAACTCACTCCAGAATCTAACATTATTTAACTGTACCAACATGTTCTGCAATGATTCTCTGAGCATTTCTTTGAATCCCTCCCAATTTTTAAATCCATATTGGAAGCTCAACTCTCCCAAAGTTTGCTTATTTCCCTCAATGATTGATTGGGTTGGAATTATCTAGGGAATTTTTACCCAGCCTCTCTGCCAAAGCTTTTGAACATTGAGAAGTTTTACCCTTACTTTAAGTGATGGAATTAAAGTCAATAATTAAACCTATCTATGACAAGAAATCAAAACAGGTTACTATCATGATCTCACACACACAATCCTGAATTGATATCGCTATCTCAAACCGAAAACATGCCAAAATCAAATTTAGGATACACATGAGACTACAGTTAGTCCCCAACTTATGACCACAATTGAGCCCAAAATTTATGTTGCTAAGTGAGAAATTTGTTAAGTGAGTTTTAACCCATTTTACAACCTTTCTTGCCCTATTTATTAAGTGAATAACTGCAGTTGTAAAATTAGTAACACCATTGTTAAGTGGCTCTGGTTTCCCCATTCACTTTGCTTGACAGAAGGTCGCAAAAGATGGCCGCATGATCCCGGGACACTGCAGGCCGTCATAAATATGAACCAGTTGCCAAGCATCCAAATGTAAATCACGTGACTGTGGGGATGCTGCAACAGTCATAAGTGTGAAAAATGATCATAAGCCACTTTTTTCAGTGCTGTTGTAACTTTGAACGGTCACTAAATAAACTGTTGTAAGTCGAGGACCACCTGTATTTTTAAGGATACCCTGCTGCTGTTACTAATTCTTTGTTACCTTCAGACAGGTGCAACAGTAGTCATTGTTGGTACTTTATGGTTACGTTATATATAGCATGCTACAGCAGAGGCTGTATTAGGCTGTGTCCCACTTTGTAAGAAGAGGGTTAATATATATCAATCTCCTATGCAGGCATCATTTTCTGGATCACAACAGATCAGATGTACACTCAGCTTGCTATAGATGGAATCCATCTGCAAGCTCCAGATTCACATTTCTGTGTCCATATTAGGACAAAGTCTTTCTTAGGTCACCATCAAGTTCACGAAAATATACAAGCTATCTCTCAGCTTCTGCGAATGCCTTTTGCAAACCTGGGGTATCTAGTTTGCAGAGCTATTTATATGCAAAAAAATTTCTCACAGCACTCGGTGTAAGATAGGCAATTCCATGCCAGCTATTTGTTCAGAATTTAAGGTTAGAATTCGATTTCTTTGAACCTGTGAATTATAAGTGCAACAAAAGCAACACTGGAGCAAAGTGGGAAAGGGGAATATACAGTAAGAGAAGGAAACAGTCAAAGCCACCATGCACAGCTTGATGCACAAAATAAAGAATAGTTATCTATGGTTTTCTCAACAACTTGAAGAGCTTAAGTTAGGAAGTTTGGGGTTAATATGTTACTAGGTCTGAAAAACCTATATTTTAAAAAGTAACTACTTGTTTGCAGAAATGAGAGTGCATGACTACTCAGGAACATCAAGAAGAAGATGATTGCCAAGTTTGACATATTACTTAATGGCATTACTTGGTTCTACTCAAATATATATTTATGATGCTGGACACCACATAGTTCACATGCAGCAAACAACCAAAAGCTCCCAAATTACCTTTATTTACTGTTACAGGCTACTACTGACACAGAGGGAGATGTTTTATTATGATTGCAATTCCCAGATGCTGTGTCAAGAACCACCAATGGACTTTGTGAATCTTTCCATAATAGGTGAGGGTACAAGGGTACAAAGCAATGGAGCAATATGTGGAGCAAATGTGGTTTGAACAAAATTTATTTGATAACATCTCTTACCAAATTAGAAGTGAATGTCCATCAGGTATCAACCAAACCAGTCATTAAATCTCTCACAATGGCCTTTGAACTGGCGGTAATGGTGCATCATAGAGCAACAATTTTTGACTCAAGGTACATCAAATGGGCTAACTCACAGAGTGCACTCAAAATCCAGGATCCATGACTCCCGAGGGAATGATATGTGGGAAAGTTGTGGCTGCTTCAGCGTGATCTTCATTTTCAAAGTTCCATGACAATTTTCCAACCAGTCTCACAATCTCTTGCTTCCTCCCCACTCCCACAGCAGCCACTTACCAGCAGGCAGGAAAGCAAGGGAAGGGAAAGGAAAGGAAGGGAGATTTCTGATGCTCCCTGCCAGATTCCCACAAGGAAACCCAATTCCTGGCAGGAAATCTGAAGTCGCACTCACTCCCACTGGTTGTGTGTGTGTGTGTGTGTGTGTGTGTGTGTCTGCCCTTGGTCATTCTGTTTCTCTGTTTGATAAGAACATATGACTCAACAGGACATTGGTTGGTTGTGTAGTATTCCCTAATTCCCTTCTGAAACAAGACAGTATCCCTATATTTCTTGATATACAGGTGAAACTTGAAAAACAAGAATATTGTGCAAAAGTTCATTTATTTCCGTAATGCAACTTAAAAGGTGAAACTAATATATGAGATAGACTCATTACATGCAAAACAAGATAGTTCAAGCTGTGATTTGCCATAATTTTGATGATTATGGCTTACAGCTCATGAAAACCCCAAATCCACAATCTCAGAAAATTAGAATATTAGAATATTACATGCAATCAATAAAACAAGGATTGTACATAGACCAATATCGGACCTCTGAAAAGTATAAGCATGCATATGTACTCAGTACTTGGTTTGGGCCCCTTTTGCAGCAATTACTGCCTCAATGCGGCGTGGCATGGAAGCTATCAGCCTGTGGCACTGCTGAGGTGTTATGTTTCCTGACAATCTTCTCCAGGCTGCGGTCATCCCTGCTGCTTGTGCACCTTTTTCTTCCACACTTTTCCCTTCCACATAACTTTCTATTAATGTGCTTTGATACAGCACTTTGGGAACATCCAACTTCTTTTGCAATTACCTTTTGGGGCTTTCCCTCCTTATGGAGGGTGTCAATGATGGTTTTCTGCACAACTGTCAGGTCAGCAGTCTTTCCCATGACTGTAATTCCTACTGAACCAGACTGTGAGAGACCATTTAAAGGCTCAGGAACCCTTTGCAGGTGTTATGGCTTAATTAGCTGATTAGGGGGACACTTTGAGCCTAGAATATTGCACCTTTTCACAATATTCTAATTTTCTGAGATTGTGGATTTGTGGTTTTCATGAGCTGTAAGCCATAATCATCACAATTATGACAAATCACGGCTTGACCTATCTTGCTTTGCATGTAATGAGTCTATCTCATATATTAGTTTTACTTTTTAAGTTGCATTACAGAAATAAATGAACTTTTGCATGATATTCTAATTTTTCGCATTTCACCTGTACAGTAAAAGGGAACTGACAAGTCTCGTGATGCTAAGGATATAAGAATCCTTGGTATCTCATTAAATATTTATGCATAATAGTTTCAGTTCTACCACTCACAATCCCCTATTTGTGAAGAGGGTCCATTCAAGACAAAACATGTTTGGGAGGAAAGGTTGATAGTCTCTTTTCACCACTTTTATTCTGCAACCCCTCCATGCTGAGTTGAGGATCCAATAAGGCTTTCATGGGAGGGAGTATCAGGAAAAGCTGAGATATAGGCTCAATGCCATCTCCAATCTTTTACTTTTTAGCATGGAAGGAGGTTATCTGAGGGAATAATATACAATATTTGAAGGCCTGGATATTTGGAGATCATAATAAGCTGGTTTATAAAAGCCCAGTTTATTCCATACTTTGCATAAATAGCTATGCTTGATCATATACTGTAAATATATACATATACAGTGTATATCAGGAACTCAAAGATGTAACCAGTAAGAATTTATAGGACCACAGTAACATTTTTCTTCCAACCACACAGCTGCACAGTGGCTTGTTGACCTATTAGGCACAAATTACATTTTAAAACTCTCCATTCCATTTCTGGCAGAGAAATTGGGTGGACAATTTCTCCAAATTTCTCTAAAGAAGAGTTTTCCAATAATTACTAGAAGGCAGAACTCCTGTTAGCACTCAAATAATATTTAAAAAAAAAACCCATGGTGGTGCAGTGGTTAGAATGCAGTACTGAGGCTAACTCATTGTTCACTGCCAGGAGTTGGATCCTGATGGACTCAGCCTTCCATCCTTCCAAGTTGAGTAAAGTGAGGACCCAGATTGTTGGGAGCAGCATGCTGACTCCGTAAATCGCTTAGAGAGGGCTGTAAAGCACTGTGAAGTGCTATTGTTATCATGACTTAATAAGCCCACATAAATTTCCCTTTTGATACTTTTCCTTAAGATTTAATTGAAATGTGGGAAGCCATGGAAACAGCAGATCATTGAAGAGAAGATTGGATGAACTCATAAAGTTCATCAATTCCTATGCTTGTTTTCGAGTTGCCATACACATCTTTAGCTATATTATAACTGAATAAATACAGCAATATGACACTCATATTCTCCATAACAATTTTACCTGAATCCTCTTCTTCTTTTAGAAAAATTTTTCTTTCATCAAATTGAATGAGTTAGGAGGGGAAGAAAGGTAAGTTCTTTGCTCAACAGTTATATACCCATTAACAGCCGGTTCTCATATTACTCCACCCAAATTCATCTCCAAAAATAAAAAGAATTTTCTATGTATAACCACTAGTTCTAGAAAAACAAAAGTATCCTTCAGTGATTTTTTCAAATGGAAGAGCATCAAAATAATTAGTAACTATCTGTACCTTCAGTCTTCAGTGCTAACAATTCACAGGAAGCTTGTCCGCTGTTATACTGAGTTTTTATTTCTTTCTGTATAAAAGACACAAACAGAAGAATAACTTACTGTATAGAGGAGGAGAGGAGGACAGAATCAGATCATTTTGGTGAAATTTTGATGCTGGCGGCATGGGATATTCTCTGAATCCTTCTAACAGCAAATTATTCAATGGTGGCATAGTTCATAGTTCCTCAGATTGACCATCAGCTCCCGTTTCCTTTCAGTACTCTCCTTATTTACCATCTTGTGAAATCAATTATATCCTCTGTGCTTGGTATCATTGCTGCCAGAGGTTATAATGTGTGTGTGTTAGAAGCAGAAGGGACTGGTCCACTGGACTGTTGCTAAAGGTTAAGATTTGTCCGCCACATGCAGAGAAAATGGAAAAATAACAGCTCCATTTTGCTGCTTGTGAGGCAAAGGTCATGGAGTCTAGGCAGAATTTATTCAGTTTATTTATAAAACATTCTATTGTTCATGGTAGAGAACCTATTTCCTGGCAGGAAATGCCAGACTTTCCCCATAAAGAAACAGCATATCCTTGGAGTTTCCCTACAGATAGATCACAAGCAAAGTTCACCTATAGATTTATCATAGGTGAAATAAATCAGGGCTTAACTTACTAAGTCATCCTTAAAGATGAAGGCATCAATCGCCTGTTTCTTAATACCAAATCTAAAAACTTCTAACTCACTGGTAAACAGCTTGTCAAAGATTCCACATTCGGTATCTGGCATCTCCTGGTAAGGCTTGGAAAGACTTCCTGCCAATCAGTTTTGACTATATACTTAGGCTGAAAATAGCTGAGATGTAGCATGGTCTGAATCAGGACTGTAAGAAATTGTCTACTGCTATGTACATCTTGCCATGAGTTAAAGTAATGCTTCCTTTAATTGTGACAGACTGAAGCATCACACAGCATCTCATAGCTGTGACATGGCATTGGGTATCCTTAGTTTCCCTCATCAGTTATCATTTTATCCATACATTTTATGTTATACTATCAAGGTAAATCTATATTGTTTCTCCAAAATGTGAATACAGTGTTTAAAATGTATTTAAAAAACAACCAGACTATTCACATATGAAACAAAAAGTAGTGCCTGCATCAGGTAGAAGCAGATTACAACAATAGATCTCATTCTGCCTTTAACTGTATCTGTTCACTTTGTACATATATCTGAGTTGCTTTTCTCCATATTGCCTATGCTTCATCATGTCTCAGATGCCATGAAAAACCCATAACTTTATTAACATATTGTCGGAGGCCAAAAGAATGGCACACAGAAGGAGATTTGTGATAATATTCGACTGCTGCAATGCGCTCTACATGGAGCTGCCTCTGAAGTCCATTAAGAAACTTCAGCTAGATATCCGGTTTGAGCCTCTTCGGCGACAGACGCGAATCGCGATCGCGCTTTCGTCCGTGCTCGTTGCTGGAGACCCCGAGCCGCTTGGCTCAGGGGTTAAAACCACCCCGTAGAGGTGGTGAAGACAGGGGAGCTGACGGCAGGAGTGAGGAGAGCCACACCTCTCCTCAGCCGATCTTTCCCTTTCCCGAAGGCAGCGCAGCGGTGGTCAGAAATGGCCACCTCAAAGAAGACCTCAAGCGGACAAGTTTGTGCAGGAGGAAGTGATTAAGAGAAAGTGTGGTGATCCAGGCTGATATTGAAACATCTACTAAGGTACCTGGTTTTGAACAGTGGGAAACAGTAACAACTTTTTTAAAAAAGAGAAGGAAAGTGGCGGGTGAAAGTGAAAAGCTAGTTTGTCGCTTTTTTTCCCTCTTCCTCTTTGATGTTAATAGTTCTGAATAAAGAATATTGAGACGGCTTGGATGGATACAAATACACTTGGACATTAATAGGCTTTTTTATATAGCTGGAAATAATCTGCCAAGTGTTAAAGATCTTTTGAGAGACTTTAATACTTTTTTTTCTATAAAAGAAGAGAAAGGAAGCAATAGAGGAAGAGAGGAAAAAGTGAAAGGAGGGTGTGTCTGGAGACTGAGGATACTACCCAGACTTAAAAGAACAGAGAGTGGATTGGCAACAGGGAAAGACATACTTTAAAATACATTCTATTTGGAACTTTGTTGCAAGCCTAAGCCCCTGAAAAGGGAAAGTGTTTTAAAGAAATAAGAAACAACTTTGGATACTTGGAGGACTTTGTTTTATGGACAGAAGATACTAAGCTGATTAAAGCTAACTGGGAACTGTCTTGAAGAAAAAAAGGGGGGAATGTTAATACCCATGGAAGAATCAAGAATGTTATTTAAACAACTTAAAGAAGAGCTACAATTGATAAAAATGGAGGTTCTGAAATACATGCAACAACAGGAAATATCGGTGGAACAAGAAGGGTGGAACAAAGAAGAGGAAGCCATTTTAAAGAATCAAACAATTGTTAAAAAACGAAAGGGGAAAAAAGGGAAAAGAGGGAAGAGAGTTAAGACTTTAAGATTTGAAGCAACAATTAAAAAAAGTATAATTACAATGCTACAAGGAAAACCAAGAGACAGGATTCGAAGGAGAATTAATTAGAAAAGTGAATAGCGAGATAAGGGAGGAAAAGGGGGGGCAGGAAAAAAAAGGGGGAAGCCGTAAATGGAAACAAGATATACAGAAACAAGAGAAGTATACCAGGTTTAGAGAATTTATTCTTTTTTTTGGACACCGAGATAATGGTTAAATAAGCCAAATTAACTAAAGAAATCTGCAAGGGTACATGAGCTGCAGGGTTATTTTAGGAACAGATAGAAGCTAGAAGTTTTAGAGGATTAATATGATGTGTATTTCCTTTCCTTTTTTAAGGTTATTATGATAAAAATATTTTATGGGAATGGATAAATAAGATAGATATGGTAATTAGCGCTTGAATTGAATTGAAATAGGAATAATTAGCTTATTTACAATGGTTATATACATTTATAATATCTTTACTTTATACTGTTAAAAGCGTAATAAATAAAAATGAATGTGCCAAGCAGAAATGGATCAGTAATAGAGATTTTATTAAAATTGAGGTGTAATAGAAACAATAATGCTAAAGGAGAAATATAAATGTTAAACAATGATGGGTAAAAGAAAGATGGGGTATTATCCTCTGAAGTAATAATTACAGGGTAAAATATGTCTTATAAGAAATATAAGATTGTAAACATTATAGATAAAAATGTATTAAAACTGAATGGAAAATATTGCAGGAGAATAAAGGAAAATAGTATAAATTGTTATGATAATTGGGATAGAACACATGAAGTGTGTTAAAATTGAAATTATATTTGTATGGAAAAGGGAAGGTTTGGACACACACTGTTCTCAAAAAAAGAATTTTTATGTTTTTGTTTGTTTGTAATAATGTAATAGTGGTTTGCCTATACTGTATATTCAGGGGGGAATGGTGGTGATATGATAAAGCGAAATGTAGTAAGGAAAATTAATTTACTAATATGGAATATTTTGTATTCAATGATATTGGAGAAGATGAGACACAATCTACCGGCATACTGTATACTGAGTTTATATTCTTGTCAAATAATAAAAAATATTGTTTAAAAAAAGAAGCTTCAACTAGTGCAGAATGGAGTAAGTAGTGGTCTCAGTGGGACCCCATCTATTTATCCATTTATTAGATTTTGAATCCCATTTTTATAAGTAACTCAAGGTGGCAAACATATGTAATCTTCCTTCCTCGTCCTGTTTTCCTACAACATCAATCCTGTCAGGTGAGTTGGGCTGAGAGAAGGTGACTGACCTTAAGTCATCCAGTCAGCTTTTAGGCCCAAGAGGCATGTTCCACCTTGCGGACCATTCTTCTTTTGGATATTGGGATGCTCTGATGTGGTTCTGGACCTGGGCCTGGAGCCCCTGAATGGGTAAAGGGTGCTGTGTCATGGCTGTGCTAGTGACTGTTGATTGTGATATCTTCCACAGCTGTAGTTTTTTTTTAATTTTGTATTTGTAGTTGGAATTGTTAATATATTTGAAGATTGTTTGCTGCACAGAGTCATTTAATGAGATGAGCGGCAATATAAATTGAATAAATGAAGAAATAAACATTGCAATAGTACTGTACAAAAATAGAAAAAATAGGAAAGAAGGAAGGAAGGAAGGAGAGAGAGAGGATGGAAGGGAGAGAGAGAAAGAGAGAGAGAGAGAGAGAAAGAAAGAAAGAAAGAAAGAAAGAAAGAAAGAAAGAAAGAAAGAAAGAAAGGCCACTGTCACTAAATCATGTAAGAATCAAACCCAGACTCTTTTAATGGCAATTGCAACCAAACAAACTTTTGTTACATTTCTGAGAAATTTCTGTGGAAAAATTTGCAAGGAAAAAACAAATAATTTCACTTTCAGACCAGCTTACACAGTAAGCAGTGAAGTTATGAGTTCAGCACACCAAGTAAGATACAGGTAGTCCTCGACTTACGACTGGTCACTTAGCGACTGTTCAAACGTATAATGGACCTATGTGGGGTCTACTTGCAATTTGGATTCAAAATATCAACAGTTGGGCCCTCTTGGGTCCACGTGATCAAACTCAGCAACCGTTTGATCATTCCGTGGCCATGTGACCATGTTGTACAATGGTTCTGCTAAAAACTGGCATTTATTTCCAGTTTTCAGCAAAATCACACCCATAGCATGCCATTGTTTGTTCAACTACTGCAACATTTGCTTAACAACCACACTGGCCACTTTATGACCGTGGCATTCATTTAATGAGGTTGCAAAAAGGTCGTAAACCTTTTACGATTGTCATGATTTATAAGGACTACTTGACAAAGATTACCTGTTTATTGACACATGGTTTATTGCAGTATTTCTCAATCTCAGCCACTCTGCTGGCTGGGGATTTCTGGGAGTTGAAGTCCATCCACCTTAAAATCACTGCGGTTGAGAAATACTGGTCTACCAATTTAATTACAGAGCTGGAATAGACGCAGAAACATTCTGAATAACAGATGTGATTAAATGGGCTATGATGAATTTGGATCGTTGTCTTTCCTAGTCTGGGTCTCATTGTGAAACCTAGAAAGTTTTAAAAAAAACGAAAAAGATCTTTGCAGATCTGAAAACACATAAACATGGTTTCTAACACCCACCCTCAAATTCCCTTTAGTGGACGATGAAATATATTCAGCTTCTCTCTTCTCTTTATTTTGCATTCTGCTTTCTGTCCTTGCAGTGGCTCCATCCTTTACCTTAGCTGAGCTGAGAAAATTGGGGCCCCTGAACTCCCTTAAGGAGAGTCTGGGAAGGAGCAGCTGGAAAACATGAAGGAGGCTTAAGAAACTGACAAACAAGGCATAAGAGTTTGGCATCACACTCCACTGAACCAGGGTGCAACGCACACTTTCCATCAGTTGTGCCAGACGCCTCCCCTTAACCCAAGCTTCACATCACATATGCCCATAATTCTCCTGGAGCAGCTGGATGTCCAATCACAATACACAGCTGGGCAACCCGGTGAAGCCGAGCTGGTAACTCAACAATAATTTGCTGCTTTTTATAGCCAGCTCTAGAGGTTAAAATCAAGGTGCAGAATGAGTGCATTGTCCTTCAGAAGACAATAAATTATCACTGGTTACTAGACAGAACCTCAGTCCTAATAATTCCTCCAAATATCTGGCACTCACCCATATCCAGCAGAGGCTGCAGTTCAAGCAGTGATATCATCAGTTCAGGAATGCTTTGTTATAGCATCCACTGTTTTTACCATCTCCTTAAGCTTTGCTACTGTCAGAGTTTCCATCTCAGCCTGGTTTTAAATAAGGATGTCTGTAAGGACTTAAGATCTTGATTTTTTTTTGGTGTTAAGACTTGGCACTGCATCCATTTTGCAGCTAGCTCAAACTACCATCTTTGTTGCCCAGGAAAGGAGGAACATTTGTACAAAATTTTTTAAGAAGTTGCCAGTTAGGAAAGACTTAATTTGAAACATAATGGGAGGGTGGGGGGCACAGGTGGTATTCAGCAGGTTCTGACCAGTTCTGGAGAACCGACAGCGGAAATTTTGAATAGTTCAGAGAACTGGCAAATACTGCCTCTGACTGGCCCCAACCCCATCTATTCTCTGCCTCTCAAGTCCCAGCTGATCAGCTGGGTCTTCTTTTGTTGCCCTGCACAGGAGAACGGAGCTGGAAAGCAGGCTAGTGGGTGGGGAGGGAATGGGATTTTGCAGTAACTGTCCCCTGCTATGCCCACCAAGCCAAGCCACACCCACCAAGCCAAGCCACACCCACATAACCAGTAGTAAAATTTTTTGAATCCCACCACTGGTGGGGAGGGGGCACAGACAAAGCTGGGTACTGTTTATTCTGTACATGACAAAATTGCCTTACTTTTAGAGTGACAATTCCTAAAGCCTTTTTCTCTACTAGGTTTTCTCTTTGCGCACCACTGTGCAGTCAGGAGGATACAAGGCAAATTGAGACACAGATTTATTTTACAGACAGTCCTCAACTTAGGACAACAATTGAGCTCAAAATTTCCATTGCTGAGAGACTTTTTTGACCCCATTTTATAACCTTTCTTGCCACAAGTGAATTACTTCAGGTGTTAAGTTTTAGTAACCCAGTTGTTAAGTGGATCTGGCTTCCCCATTGATGTTGCCTGTCAGAAGGTCACAAAAGGGGATCACATGACCCCAGGGCACTGCAAGCATCATAAGTACATGCCAGTTGCCAAGTGTCCGAATTTTGATCATGTGACCATGGGGATGCTGCAGTGGTCTTAAGTGTGAAAAACTATTATAAAATCACTCCCCAGGCCCATTGTAACTTTGAATGATCACAAAAACAAATGGGTGTAAGTCAAGGACTACCTGCATTATGTCTGATGTATTCTGATATCAAAGGGTAGGATCTAACTTTGGGGGGCGGGCAATGAAATGACATTATCTCAGTACAGGTAGTCCTGACTAGTGACCATTCAAAGTCAGAACAGCAAATGTGACTTATGACCGTTTTTCACAGTTACGACCTTTGCAGCCTCCCCATGATCGTGTGATGAAAATTGGTGACTGGTTCATATTTATGATGGTTGCTGTGTCCCAAGGTCATGTGATACCCTTTTGTGACCTTCTGACAAGCAAAGTCAATGGGGGAAGCCAGATTCACTTAACAACCAGGTTACTAACTTATCAACCGCAGTGATTCACTTAACAACAGTGGCAAGAAAGGTCGTAAAATGGAGCAAAACTCACTTAACAAAATCTCACTTAACGGAAATTTTGCAGTCAATTGGGGTTGTAAGTCAAGCACTACCTGTATACAGGACAGATGTCAAATAACTTTGCTAAGCCAATTGTGTGACTTTTATGCTTTACATAACACAGTCTTCTATTTAACGTTCTGCAATCAATGGCACTACTTCTTAGTCTTATGGCTGGTTAAAGCACAATCAAATTCAACCAAGGGGCCAGGACAATTTTTCATGTTTTTTTTTCATGTTTTTAGTGCAGTTTTCAAAACTACAAATCTCACTTATATTTGTAATAACGTTTTGGCATCAACAAATACATATATCCTATATACATTATTATATACACCTACATTCATACTCTATTAAGGTCTCTTGCTTTATTTACTATAATCCTTCTTCCTAATCTTTTATATGTTTTTTAACCACTCATACCATTTGTCCCATATTAAATAATATTCAGAATCCTCCTTCTCTTTCATTTCCAATGTGAGCTTATCCATTTTGGCGCAATCCAATATTTTTTGTATAACTAAAACTTCTGAGGGGATATTAGCTCCTTTCCATAATTGTGCAAAAGCTATTCTGGCTGACAATTTTTCATGTTTTATGTGCTTTTCTGCCAACTTAAAGATGGGCCGAATGCATGGAAGGAAATGACCAAAGTGTCACCACAATATTTAACAGATGGAGCTGTAGGTCCAATCTAAACATCTGAGTTTGCCCATGAGGTTACACTCGGCAGAGAACTACAACGTAACCATCTCTATACGTTGCGGATTGAATATTTCTGAACACGAGTCTCACTCATCCTTCCTCCAGATGTATCTGAAGCCATAACTACATCATTTCCAGCCCCACCCACCTCAATGGCTGGCTGAGACTTTCAGGAATCATGTCTGGAGACAGCTAAAGTTGAGAAAAATCAAATTGTTTCATTCACCTGTTATATTTACAGCCACACGCATGCGATTTTTAAGCGGTACTTGAATTAGGTCTAAAATTTCTAATCTGTAGAATAGCCTTGGAGATTAAAGCCATAAAACAGATACTTGGTCACTTGATCTTTTATATATTCATATCAGCTAATACTCAGCCACAACAGAATGGGCTTCATTCCATTCCATGTTCTGTGTGCTAGAAACCTCTGAAGAACTGTATATGTTCCTACATGAGAAAACACAAACAAGAAGGGGATATGATAGCACTCTTCATATCCTGAAATAATGTCACATAGAGGAAAGACAGGATCCGGTTTCTCTCATTCCAGACTGCAGGAGATGGTGTAATACTGACAATCAGAGACAGAAAATGATTGGGAGGAATGTTACTTCTCTATTTAGCCACAGAGAGAGAGAGAGAGAGAGAGAGAGAGAGAGAGAGAGAGAGAGGAGGGAGGGAGGGAGAGAGGGAAGGTAGAGAAGAGAAGAGAAGAGAACGCAGTTGTTCCCATTACTCTTTAAGTGTGGAGACCGCTTAAATGATAAGGTATCATCCCTGGAAAATTCCAGTGTAGCAAACTCTTGGCACAGCGTAACTTTTACTAGTTTTATGCATTAGAAAAGTGCCAGACTGCAATTCTCATCATTCCAAACAAGCATAGTGGCTGTCATAGCTGGGGAGAGTCGTAATGTAGTATATTATGAAGCCAGTTTGGTCAAGCGGTTAAGACACCAGACTAGAAATCAGAAGATAGTGAGTTCTAGCCTTGCTTTAGGCATGAAAGTCAGGTGGGTAACCAATCCAATCATACCATTTTTCCCAAATCCTGTAGTACTCAGACTCCTCTTTCTCTTGTAACATCAGAGTTAATTTATCCATCACAGCACAAGTCATTATTTTTTGGATAATCAATTCATCTGGTGGTACGTTTTTATGCTTCCAACACTAACCTTGGGCCAGTCATTCTCTCTCAGCTTCATCCTACTTCCCTCGGTTGTTGTTGTTATGAGGAAAATAGAAGGAAGAAGGAGTATTAGTTATGTTCACCACCTTTAGTTATTTATAAACATAATAAAGGTGGGATACAACAAATAAACAGATATTAAAAGCCATCATGCTGGGGACAAAATGGACTGTTCCATGGTAGAGTACAATCAATCATTCACTAGTCTTCCATTCTAACAGAAATGCATTGACTAAGATTGTTCTAGCAAGCTTGATTTACAGAAGAATTAGAATATGTATGTTCTATAAAATTATGTATTTATATTGTGGCTGTGGGTGGTTTTTGTTAAGTATATAGTGTTTGATCTGTATACTATGTATTCCAGTCTGTAGAACTACAAAACTTGTGATTTCCAATCAGCCTGATTGGAGACATCTTTGAAGTGTAGTCAAGTACTTCTTGTAATCAAGGCTGAGGGGATGGCTAGTATAGGAAGTCATTATCTCATTTTATTTGGTTATTTCAAAACACATTTAAATGTATATTGTATTGTAATATGTATTCAATTAAGAGGTGCAGATGCTTAACAACCTAGTAAGATCACTCAGATCAATGCCAAATTTCATGCTGTTAGTGCAGCAGTGCCTTTGAATGCCACCATAGAGTCCCAGAAGACTGGGCCCATCCAGCCACTCTGCCCCTGGGTCTTGGCTGTTCTCCCACCCAAAAATCAATTGGTTTGAGATGGACAACTAGAAATTGAATAAACAAACAGGAATCCAGATAAGCACATCTCTGAGAAGAGAACCTCTCCCTCTGTAGTTGATAGGGGACCATAGATTAACATGTTCTAATTTGGTGTCTCCCACAACTGTGTTAGACTATAACTTCAACACTTGTCCAGCAACTTATTTATGCTTGGTATAGATTATAGGGCTTGTAGTCCAAGACATCTGGAAGCAAGCTAAAGACTGAGGCTATTCCAAGTCTTAAAACCCAGTAAATCATCTCAGATGCAGTAAAGAAACTTTGTTAACTGGATTCAAAGAATGCAAGAAAAATTCCTTCAGAAATGTTTTGTTCCCACACACTTTGTCCAGTGTCTTTTCTGTGCCTTTTCATTTCTGGCTGTTGCTCAGACTTTGGCTGCTTATGTTTCATAAAACTAGCTTGTTGCAGGATTGTTCTCCAGTAGTGCAGGATATCTAATCTGGTTCTGGAATGAGGCCAGCCATCCCTCAGCCTTTCTCCCCATCAGGGATCAGACTATAAACACACGTTGTCTCCCCTTGTGCCAGGCAGCTGAATTCCAACCCCTGATATAATGTAACACTACAATCCTCTGGGCAGCTCAGCCAGCATTCCTCTCACTACAGATCCCCGTGGGCTTCTGGCACAATCATTTCCTTATCTTCTTGTCCTCTAAGAAACAAAAATAGATGACAGAGCCGACACCCTTGAAATGGCAGGGAAGCTGCTACATGGAATATTATGACAGCCCTACCCAAACAGCTGGTTCCTAGCTAGTTAGCTCACACAATCAAACCTTCTCTGTTTCAGTAGTCTGGTCTGATCATAATATTAGCCTATAAATCATGGTTTACAAACTACGATAGTTGGAATCACACAACACAGTCAAAGCAAACCAAAGAAACAACATTCTGTATTGGATACTACCAGCTGGCCATAATCTCAAAAGTTTCTAGCTCATGTTTATGGGTTTGGTTAACTTTGGTTTGCTGTGTAAACTAGTTGTGTGGTTCACACTATAAACTTTTGCTCAGCCTGACCACTCTCTAAATTCCCAGCTCACCTGCCATTGCTAAACACTTTGGAAGCAGAACACACCGTGGAAAAGGTGCCAAGTTGACACAGTTGGTTTAACTCAGAGGTCATGATTTATTAACCTGGGTTTTAGTGGGTTCATGCAATGCACTAAGCCCAAATAAACAAATTATTATGACTCAAGATGTTGTATAAAACAATACAATCATGGCTTATTTAGTTATGCCATTATGTGAGATGGAAAACTGTGCCCTGTCTGCCATTTGAACAAGCCTTCTTTACTGGACAATTGTGGTGAGGGGCAAAGTATATTGTGATATCGTCATGCAAAGGACATGATTTAATGGACTTCTATCATCATTGTACTATTTGTGCAGTGATATAATGGGTACATGATATCCTTTTGACATTGTGAGTTGTTGTGGATGCAATTGGTTGCAAGGGGACAAATGGTTAATTCCATAAATGTCACCTGAATCTCTTTCAAAAGAAGATTTTTTTAAAAAAAAAGTCTAACTGATAGTAAAGATCATATGTACAAGGACGAAGTAGACAATGCATGATAGAAAATAGCTATCACTAAATAAAATGTACTTAGCATGACAAAGATATATTTGTGTGAATATCTTCATATAAACTTTTGAATAATTGATTTCCTCTCTGTCCTTCATCCAAAATACATTAAAATTAAACAGTTGAATAATAAAAGTTATAGACCATTAAACTTAAATGGTATGCAATGGTAGTTGTTGGTTCCCAATGTGGTGCCAGGTTGGAAACATTGTTCTAGTCCAACCCCTGCCAAATAAGAGACCCTACACCATTTCTCACAGATGGCAGTCTAACCTCTTTTGAAAACTTCCAAGGATGGAGCTCCCACAACTTCTGAAGGCAAGCTGTTCCATTGGTTGATTGTAATATTACATGGAATATAATAGGGATAGAGTATATATCCATTAATTTTTAAAAGTCGGCCAAATGGGCTGCAGGATACCCTTGGCTTTGCAATGGTATTAATGATTAAATGACAAAATCAGGAGCAGGCCCCCAAACACTTATTTACCACTGTTTTTCCCTTTCACCAGCCCAAAAAATAAAACACATTTTGTTTCCAATCTTAATAATTTGGGGGGCAAAGGATAGAGCCTTGGTGGTGCAGGCTGTTAAACACCTAGCACTTAGTTCCAGCTGCCTGCAATTAGTGCAGGCTCGAATCCCACCAGGCTCAAGGTTGACACAGCCTTCCATCCTCCAGGGGTAGGTAAATTGAGGACCCAAATTATTGGGGGCAATAAGCTGACTTTGTAAAAATGCAGCTTGGGGGCCAAAAGCCCTAGTAATAAGCAGGCATATACAATGGAATGAAGGCTATTGCTGAGCACATTGGATTGTGCTCTAAAGATTGTAAGCCCTGAGTCTCCGGAGAAGGGGCATATAAATATATATATATATATATATATATATATATATATATACTTGATAAGGCATATTGTTAGGGATTTGTGAGAAATTCTCACTCTATTTGTCATACGTAGAAGTAAATTTAGTCCATCAATATCAATAATCTGAGCTCATATTTTCCAGTTCCTGTTCTTTCAAGGGAATCATCAAATTCTGGACCTCTGTCTTTCACATGATGGTTTTAATTTAAAACATAGAGTAATCTGGATGTAAGTTTCTCTCAGAGCTCTTTTGGACTGGTACAGAACTGTTTCCACTGCATGCAGGAGATTAATGTATTATGCAACCGAGTTAAGCATATTTATTGAGAAGCAGATTTTTTTACAGGTGCACATTGCCAAAGAAACGATGGAAAAAAGCATTCAGAGATGTCCCTTAGTAACTCAAAGCATGGATTCCAAACACAGAGAACAACAGGCCTGTCTTTTTAGATTTCTTTTTTCTCTGAGAAATGGGAAAAGCAGGTAAAGGCAAACATTGGGGTTTCTGAGCAGAATGTGATTTTTTTGAATATTGACTGCTGCAGTGACGTTTTGCAAAGGTTTGCACCATCATTTTCACAAGGCCCAAGTTCAGTCAGGTGAAACACGGCCTCAGGTAGGGATTGTGTGCTCACCGTACGAATCAACCAACAATCGATCAATCATATTTCTGCTCATGGGCAAAGTATTTAGTTTCCTCTGTCAATAATTATGATACATTGGTGTGTGTGGTTGGATGATCAGGAATGTGGCCCTTTTTTTAAGAAATAAAGAGTTGCATATTGCAAAACTCTTTCATCTTCACTGTGCAAGTAAGGTACAGAACAGAAAGACTAATCAGCCTTTTTTTTGTTTTCTTATGCCTTTTGACTCAGTGTTGGCTCCTGACAACTGTCTGGAATAGTTCCCGCCGTTTTCTTGGCAAGATTTCAGACGTGATTTGCCACTGTTATTTTGCTAAGGCTGAGGGAGAGTGACTGGCCCATAGTTAACTACTTGGCCTTATACCTAAGGCAGTGGTGGCTAACATTTTTCGGCTCCCGTGCCAATAATTGCATACGCACTCATGTGCCAGCACCCGGAAACAATGTGTGCTGCCCCCCCCATGCCCCTGTGCATGCGCGTGCAATTCCACCCCTCGTGCACAGCCTACCTGTGCATGCATGTGAGATTCCACCCCTCGCGCACAATTCCCCCTCATGCACCGTGCATCTTTGCACATGCGTGCGCAATTCCCCCTCATGCGCTGCATCTGAGCATGATTGCATTATTTCCCCCTCATGCACAGCACGCCTGCACATGCGTGCGCATCTCCTGCCCACCCTCTGCATGCGCGCCAGATATCCGACAATCAGCTGTCTGGTGGCAGCGCGCACGCATGCACAATAACACTCTTCTGGGCGACCTCTCGTGTGCTGCGGGAAAAGGCTCTGCATGCCACTTCCTGCACGCATGTCATAGGTTCACCAGCACAGGCCTAAAATAAGACTAGAACTCATGATCTCTGGATTTTTAGTCTGGTGATTTAACTCATGGGTGTCAAACTCAATGCATCACATTGCCGTCAAGTGACGTTTTGCAACATTTTCCCCATTCATGGAGCTGGGGTGGGCGTGGCCTGCACGTGATGCATCTGACCTGTGGGCCAGTTTGACACCCCTGACTTAACCTCCCTCCCTCCCTCCCTCCCTCTTTCTCCTGTCCTTATTTCTGAACACAATTATACTTAAGGGTAGTGAGTAGGTCAGAGCCAATGGCCCATTCGAAAGTCTTATGATCACAATGAAGCCCAACATTTCTGTTGCTAAGTAAACATTTGCTAGGTGAGTTTTGCCCCATTTTGTGACTTTTCTTGCCATTGCTGTTAAGTGAATCACTGCAGTTGTTAAGTTAGCGACGTGATTGTTACGAGAATCTGGCTTCCCCATCAACTTTGCTTGTCAGAAGGTCTCAAAAAGTGATCCCATGATCTCGGGGCACTGCAACCATCATAAATACCTGTCAGTTGCCAAGCACCCAAAATTTGATCATGTGTCTCTGGGGATGCTACAACGGTTGTGTGAGAAACAGTCATAAGTCACATTTTTTCAGTGTAACTTCAAACAGTCACTAAATGAACTGTTGTAAGTTGAGGACTACCTGTAGCGAAGAATCAGCCCAGGGGTGAAGAATTTACTGGAAAGGAAAGATGGGTGTTTGGTTCCTATTTATTGGTTTGATGGATGGGGTTTCATGATTATATGCATTTTTTATTTCATGGGTCCAGTGGTGGGATTCAAATTTTTTTACTACCAGTTCAGTAGGCATGGCTTGGTGGGCGTGGCTTGGTGGGCGTGGCAGGAGAAGGATACTGCAAAATTCCCATCCCCTCCCCACCCCACCAGCTCCGTTCTCCTGTGCAGGGCAACAGAAGAAGATGCAGCTGATCAGCTGGGACTCAGGAGGCAGAGAATAGATAGGGGCTGGGCTATTTGACTGGATATGTGGTATTTGCTGGTTTTCCGAACTACTCAAAATTTCTGCTACCGGTTCTCCAGAACTAGTCAGAACCTGCTGAATACCACCTTTGCATGGGTCTCATGCTGTTTAGAATCAGAAGTTTAGATGATGTATCACATTTTTTTTTCTCCATTTAATTACGTCTGATTTTTAGAGACTGCCTGGACAAGCCCTGCAAAGTTTTCAGAAATGGTTTGCCACTGTCCCCTTCCTAGGGCTGAGAGAGAGTGAGCTAGTCTGAAGTCATCAAACTGGCTTTGTGGCTTAGGTGGAACTAGAACTCACCGCCTCCCAGTTTCTAGGCTGAAACCTTAACCACTACACAAATGGTTCACACTTGAGTTTAGCATGTATGTATCATTCAATGTTCAAAATGCATCATTCTCAGTATAGTTCATTTTCACTATCTCTGTAGTATGTCCCATAAATGCTGTATTTTGCTAAAGAATTTGATTAATAAAAGAAAAAGCTGCAGACTTTTTAAAAATCTAACTTTATTCAAAACTTTTTATATAGATTGTATACAACGTAGCCTGTTGCCTAGTAAAAATTTAATTCAAAATAACTACTTCTATAAAAAGTTAGTACCTTGCCACTCCATCAAGCTGCTCTTGCTAGCATCTTGAAACTAAAGAAATACACCCTGACCCCAAAATAAGCTTGATGGAATTACAGGCACTGCTATTTGTCTGGATATGTGGCTGGAAGCATCATTTTAAATACAAGGTAATAACCTGGTAGAAACTTTCTTGTTTAAAACAAAGGAGAACGTTAGTGGAATTTGCACTGCCTTTCATACAATTTGAGATAGATTTTATTTTTATTTTTCCAGTTGAAAATTACATATTGATATTGCTTCTTTTCCTAGACACCCATCAAATGCAAATTAGACTAAATCCCTTGCCTCTGGATACTAAATTCAGTATACTGTGTATTACCTCCTTGCATTACGTTAACGGCCTATTTGGAAAATCTCGGATAAGTTTCTCAGTGGGGCATAAACCTCCACGCTATTCACCCCACTCGTTAAATCCTGGTTTACTCATCACAGTGGCAAAAGGCAAAGCCAAGGAAACCTACGTTTTTAGCCCATTGTGAAGTTTGCCGGTTCTAGTTTAGCATTTAAGTCAGCTGCTGTGATTTGTATATCATGGTTTACAGAAGAGCCTCTTGGTGTGAATGCAGCTTATCAATATTGGCCAAGGTGCTTCTAAACCGTTTGTCCCCCCCCGCCCCTTACCATCCTTTATTGAATTAAAGGCGACTTAGTGGGAGGTTTATCTGGGAGGGGATGTGCGATCACTAGCAACGGATCCCTACGCGCAACCAGATTTCCCTTGGGAGTAACGGGGGCTGCACCCTGGATTCCCACCCCAGCCTCACAAGCGAGAAGCAACCATCCCTTGGACTGTAATGCGTCTCCGACCAACCGCCCTCTTCTAAAAGTTGACTTCGCCGTCGGCTGTTGCTGCCTCCCCCTCCCTCCCTCCCTCGGAGGGCTCCCTTTGTCTGCTAGGGGCAAAAGGTCCGTTCGACTCCCCAGCGTTCCTGCGGGACGTCTGTCTGCCACCGTTCGGGGTTATTAGCCTGGTTTTGCGGCGGCGGCGGCGGCGGCGGACGGCGAAGAAGCAGCTTGAATAGCCGCTGAATTAGTTCACACGCGCGCGCCCACACTTGTCGCTGCTGCGGCCGCAAACTTCTGGGCTTTGTTGCTAAACAGCGGCTTCCTTTCCCCTTCCCGGATGCCTCCCGCCTCCGATTCGCGAACTGATTGGAGTTCTTGGCACTAGAAAGTGTGTGTGTGTGTGTAAGTGTGTGTGTGTGTGAGTTTGCAAGAAATCGAGGTGGGGGGGAAGGGATTCCACAAGCCCCAAGTTCTTCTCCGGGGCTGGAACCTCTACTAGGGCTGTCAAGAGAAACTACCAGGGTGCCAGTCCACCCCGAAATGCCACCCCTGGCAGCCCCTAGTAACTTTTCCCGCCCCTGTACCCCGCGCTTTTTTTTTACCTTCCTTCTGGCTTCACAACAGCTCGGTTTGCTCTCCTTGCAGCCCATTCCTCTTCGCTTGTGTGGCTGGGAGGGAAGGAGCCCTGCGGGGGTCAAGGGGTTAAGACCAAGGGCACCGGCGGCAGCGGCAATCCCCGCCGCCGCCGCCGCCGCCGCCGGCCAGCGAGATCTCCATCCCGCCGCCTCCTCTAAGACCCTGTGAAACGGAACCTGAAAACAGCCCGTTTCAACTTCACGCTTAGGCAGTCGAGCGCCGTAAATATCAGAAGAAAAGCTCCTTTCGAAAAAAAAAAATAGCCTCCCGTCCTTTCGTTTTCGCACAAAACAAATACCCGGTCAGGTCCGGCTGCCCAAGATGGTGGTAACCTTTCCTGGTCTGAGACCAGCAACTAGACCACCTCGGTTGATTTCCCCACAAACTTTAGTTAGCGCTTGGATGGGAGATCATTTGGAAATCCCTGGGCTGTACATTAAACTGGAAATTTGAAAAAAAACCCAAAATCAACAAAACCCATGGATTTGTCACTGCAGTTCCTTAAGTTCAAGGTGAAGGAGACTTTATTTTTGTCTTAATGATATGATTTTTTTTAAAAAAAATTATGCATGCTAACAATTGGTTTTACAGTATCTTTTTTATTTTATTCATTTGTTTTATTCATTTTTATTCATTTGTTCTGCACTTTCTTCATGCTATACTCCTTGAGTTCCCTTTTCAGGTAGAAACATGGAATACAAATTCAACCATATTAATGAATAAATTACATTAGTCTGAGATGAAGCTATTTGCAGTATCATCTGCAGCAAACCCCAGTGACAGCAAAATGATGACACACACAATGATATTGTCATGCAAATGTAGCCATTACATACTCTCATCCTGATATTTGACCCAGGTACTTAAGTGGTGATTTGTGTGATGAGTTCATTGTACAGATGTTGTCATTTATTTCCCGACCTATGGACTCCAATGACTGCAACATAAATTGGTACATAAACTGCTGCATAAACGGCTATATAAATTGGCATTAACTATTTGTGCAAGAACTTGATTATATATTAGATGAAAACTTTCACCAAAGTTAACCTCTCTGTCTTTAGTGATAGCTTTGCACCAAAATCCCAGCAGTAAACAGCATAGAAACAGCACAATGCAGGGGGGGAAATGGTTTTCTAAGCCACGTGTGCCCATTATGCTGCTGTTGTCACGATTTGAGCATATTTTGTGAACCAACCATTGTGAATAGTAAGCTCTGGTTTATGATGTAATGCAGGGGTCCCCAAACTTGGCAACTTGAAGACTTGTGGACTTCAACTCCCAGAATTCCTCAGCCAGCTATTTTGGGAGTTGAAGTCCACAAGTCTTCAAGTTGCCAAGTTTGGAGACCTCTGATGTAATGTGTTGAACGAATCTGCTAATTAAAAACTCATATTTATTTATTTATATCCTGCCCGATTATTTACGTATTAATAACTCAAGGTGGCAAACATTTCCAACACACCTTCCTCCTTTTATTTTCCTCACAACAACAACCCTGTGAGGTGAGGTGAGCTGAGAGAGAGAGAGAGAGACTGGCCCAAGGTCACTTAGCTGGCTTTCATGGCTAAGGCAGGACTAGAACTCACAGTCTCCTGACTTCTAGCCTGGTGCCTCAACCACTAGACCAGGGGTGTCAAACTTGGTTTCACTGAGGACCACATCAGGGTTGTATCCTGAGAGGGGTGTGGCCATCTCAACATCACTTGTGTCAGCGCCTGTGGTGGCCCAAGCACTTGCCAGAGAAAACAGGCTCCCAAGCTCTGTTTTCCTCTGTGACGGCCTCCTGCAAACCTCTGCCAGGGAAAACGTTTTCGCTGGCAGAGGCACCACAGGCCAGTCCTTCGCTGTTTCCAGGGCGCCCCCGTGGGCCAGATCTAAGCACCCCGCAGGCCGGCTCCGGCTCCCAGGCCTTGAGTTTACACCCCTGCACTAGACCATACTGGCACATTAAATTGAACCTGCTAAAGCAGCAGCTCTTTTTTTTTCTTTTTTCTTTTTCAAGATCACACAGAAACCTGAAGAAAAAGCTGTTGCAGTGTGACTGCTTCAAGAAAGCAGCAGAAACATGCTGGCAAATTTTAAGTGTGTCTTTTCTATCATTACAAATGTCACACAGCCCTAGTATTTGCCAGTTATTGACATTTATACATCATGACTTGATGCTTAATGTGTGATAAGATGCATTACCAGTGTTAGGTTTATTTGAAGCAGGTTGCAACCAGTCTATCGTTCCACTTAAAGTGAGCCACCATCATCTAAGCCCTGATCTGTCTACTGACGAGGATAGCAAGAACTGGCTGCCTCAGCAGAACTGGCACCCTCTCTACAGTGAGGACTGCAAGAAGGCACAATCTCTCACCGAGAGAACACCATTCGTTACACAGCTAACCTCTTCCATCTTGGCTCGTTGATATTCTAATCCAGAACACTGGAAGTGGACTTGTGGGTTTGCTGGCCTTGACCACACTGCACAGGCCCACCCTTGTGGCTGTGGTCCCTTAGCACTGTGGTCTTCTCAACTCTCAGCCCAGCCTAGTATTCCCTGCAATACGACCCATCACGTCAGAGGTTGAGAGGGCGGGTGTTCTGGAGCAGGCGGTGTTGTGGTTACTGACTTCAATTACAGGAGCTTTGTTTGTAAGTTGTTGCCATTTAAAGGGGGGGGCAGGCAAGATAAGATTTCACCCCTTAAGGAACTTCCCTCATCAAGATGGATAGGGAAGTCTTGCCTGGAAAGAATCCCAGCGAAAGGTACAAAGCAGTTGCTTGTTGCTACAAAAAAGGAAACTGTTGAATTATTTTGCATCTAAGGGATCTTTGAATTATCTGGAGGTATTACTTTATGTTTAGAGTTTATTTTGATATATTGCATTTAGAGAGAGGGAGAGAGATTTCAATCTGCTTACCCATGTTGATGATTCTATTGAAAATAAACAGGATCTCTGTACCTACACAATTTACCTTCTGTTATTTTTTTAGGTTGTTTTGCCATAGCTTCTGTAAGAACACTATTGTTATGGAGCAATCAAATGGTTCAAAATTGGAGCGTCTGTCTATTTAAATTAAATGTTGAAGATATTGTGAGAAATGTTGGAATAGAAGAAATTAAAATACCTCAAAGGCTGTTTGAATGGCAGGAAGTGAGGAAGGCATGAATCTCTTGCTGAATCTTTTTAAATTTTTTAATCTCTTGCTTACTTCATCTTCAATCACAACAATACAAGAGCACACAATAGATACAAACTTATGGTTAACCGCACCAAACTTGATTGCAGGAAATACAACTTCACATCAGAGTGGTCAATGTCTGGAATACTCTACCTGACTCTGTGGTTTCTTCCCCAAACCCCAAAAACTTTAACCTTAGACTGTCTACTATTGACCTCACCCCTTTCCTACGAGGTCTGTAGGGGGCGTGCATAAGCGCACCAACGTGCCTACCGTCCCTGTCCTATTGTTTCTTTTATTTTCTTATATGTATCCATGTATTTGGTTTTAACATTCAAAGTCCTTTACGATTTGGGTCTGGGGTACTTGCAGGAGCATCTCCTGCCAACATCAAATACTGATTGCCCTGTGCGTGCGCACAGACGGGGACTCCTTGGGGTACCATCGGCTAGACAATGTCGGCTAGCGGTGCCTCGGGGGAGGGCCTACTCTGTTGCGGCCCCCGCCTTGTGGAATCAACTTCCTTTGGAGCTCCGTTTGGCCCCTGATCTTTCCTCCTTCCACCACGGTCTGAAGACTTGGCTATTTGAACAGGCTGGGCTGGACTGACCTCCTGGGGGGGTGCGTTTAACATATTTTTAACTATTTTATTGATTGGGCTTGTCAAATTTAATTGTTTTTTATATATTTATTGTGTGTGTGTTTTATTGTGAGCCCCAAGTCCTCAGGAGGGGGCGGCATACAAGTCCAATAAAATAAATAAATAAATAAATAAATAAATAAATAAATAAAATATTTATAATATGTTTATACTTATACATATTATCTTGTAAGCAATTGACTAATCAAATAAATAAATAAATAAATAAATAAATAAATAAATAAATAAATAAATAAAGTGAAAGAAGACCAGGTACAAACTGAAGAAGACAAGGGCAACAGCTGGCTCAGCTAACTTTGGATTATTCGTTTTTTGGGAATTGAATGCAGTCTAAGAAAGCTTTGATGATTGGGAACAATGATGCCCCTTTAAGAAAGATATTCTTGCTTCTGTGCCTTAATGGAGTAGGCAAAGTTAGTGCAAAGATGCCTGGTCCCTTCCTGAACTATGTGGCAAAAGATGCCACAGGGATGAGCTAAAGCAGTTGAACAGCTGCTCAAGTCCTGTGGAGTCAGAATGAACCCTGTAGAATAGAATACCCCACCTGGTGGATAAAAGTGGGAGTGCAGTTTAATCTGATTTAGAACAAATTATTCTCTTCTAACTTTAATAACTATCCCCATTCAGTGCTACCTGGTCTATGTATTCGACCCGCTCTGCAAGAGTGGTCTAGTAGTTGAAATGTAGAATGGGGATGCTGAAATGCTAGTCCACCCTCAGCTATGGCAGTTTTCTGAGTAACTTTGGGCCAATTCTTCTCCGGTAGCTCAAGCTACCTTAGAAATGTAGGGAACTGACAGAAAAAAAACCTAGTGGTACGCTGCGTCTGCCCTTTGATTTTATTTGCTTTTGTTTTATTTTCACTTTATTATTTATTTATTTTTCTATTTTTCTTATTTTTATTTTATCATATGATGGATATGTGTTTGTCCAATTATAATTAACGTGTGAAGTGTTAGCACCTCTATATAAGGTCTTGCTAAGATCACACTTGGACTATACTGCATCTAGTTTTGGTCATCACAATATAAAAAAGACGTTGAGACTCTGGAAAGAGTGCAGAGAAAAGCAACAAAGATGATTAGGGGGCTGGAGGCTAAAACATATGAAGAACAATTGCAGGAATTGGGTATGTCTAGTCTAGTGAAAAGAAGGACTAGGGGTGACATGATAGCAGTGTTCCAATATCTGAGGGGCTGCCACAAAGAAGAGGGAGTCAAGCTATTCTCCAAAGCACCTGAAGGCAGGACAAGAAGCAATGGGTGGAAACTAATGAAGGAGAGAAGCAATCTAGAACTAAGGAGAAATTTCCTGATAGTAGGACAATTAACTAATGGAACAGCTTGCCTTCAGAAGTTCTGGGTGCTCCATCAGTGGAGGCTTTTAAGAAGAGACTGGACAGCCATTTGTCTGTAGCAGTATAGGGTCTCCTGCTTGACCAGGGGGTTGGACTAGAAGACCCCAAGGATCCTTCCAGCTCTGTTATTCTTTTATCCCGAGCATGTTTAAACTCAGTTACTGATGATTGACCCACTACCTCTGCTGCAAGTTGGTTCTAAGCTTCCGCTACTCTTTCTGTGAACTTGGTTGCTGTGGGGAAATACAGAAGGTGGAAATATTATATCTTGAAGTCCTAAATGAGAGAATGGATGTAAGTCTAATAAATACAAATACCATGTTTCCCCGAAAATAAGACACTGTCTTATATTTTTTTTGGCTCCCAAAAACACACTAGGTCTTATTTTCGGGGTAGGTCTTATGGTGCCAAATAGTGGGTGTGAGTGTGCAGGGGGGGTGTTTCGCGGGTGCACAGTTGCTCCCTGAAAAGTCTTCCTAGAACTGGAGATTTACACTAGGTCTTATTTTCGGGGTAGGTCTTATATTAGGCAGGTTTAGAAAATAGTGTTAGGTCTTACTTTTGGGGTAGGTCTTATTTTCGGGGAAATACGGTATGTCACAAAGGAAGAGGTGCTTAGAGTTCTATCACCAGAAGAGGTTGGTGGTGAAAGAGCCGAGAGGCAGTCCTTCTTGGTGGTGTGCCTGAACCTGTGAAATTGGAGGAGGTTTGATTTGCCGAATCCTAGTTCTTTTCAGGAACTTTACTTTACCCCCAAAGGTGAACATACAGTTGCTTCTTTTCTGCAAAGAAGAATGAGCAAAAGACTAGTGGCAGCAGGATTTTGTTGACCCCCAACAAAAGGGAATTTCAGTAGATCAGTGGATGGAAAAAGGAGGAGTCATTTTAAACAAACTGAACGGAAAGAAGGCCTTCTGCGGTTGTACAGAAGAGCAAGTTCAGCAGGTGTAGCATGTCCAACTCGTAACATCTGCAGAGTTTCCCTCTTCTACTAACTAGGTAATTCAAGTTATAGGAGCTCGGTACTCATTGGTAGCTACCCAACCATTTCAACGATGATAGGTGATAAAACCCCAAAGCAGTGGCCCATGGTGGGGTTTTTTTGGAGTCAATAATAATAGTAGAAAAAATGGTTAAGTGAATTGCCAAGATACAGACTGAAATGGCAGGAACAGAAACTGTACAGTATGTAACTGTAATCTTTGGATCTGTATTTCACAAACTGCCTAAGTCAAAAACGAATAAAACAGGAAACAGGAAGTGGGCACTTGACATGTTATTTTCAAGAGCAGGCACCTGCCTTGTCAATATAAGAGTTTAGGTGATGGAGACTTTTTTTAAACTACTTGTGTGGGATAAATGATTAAATAATTGGTTAGCTACCATGTCTAGATGGCATTCAGATCAGAAGAAACATCATAAATTACATCCATAAGTTGTCCCACCTTGGTGCATTTCAATATCATTTCCATTGTTGGGACTGTAGTTTTATTGGGCCATACACCAGGTGATCTGATTGCAGATCTCAGGGGGATCTTCACCAGTGTGTGTAGAACATTTCAATGGATGTATGATGTGAAAAGTTTTATGAGAGTATTTTTTCCAGATCGCAATTTTCTAGGGTTCCGCAGCATTTCTTGGGATTATAGAGAAGTTCTACCGTGTACCAATGCAGGCCCTCGATTTACAACCACAACGGAGCCCAACATTTCAGTTGCTAAGCAAGACAGTTGTTAAGTGAGCTGTACCTCATATTACGACCTTTTTGCACCATTGTTAAGCAAATCACTGAGATTGTCAAATGAATCATGCAGTCATGAAGTGAATCTGGATTCTCCCGTTGTGTTTGCTTGTCAGAAGTCAACAATGGTGATCCCAAGATGCCTGGACGTGCAATGGTCGCAAACACATGCCAGTTGTCAAGCAACCAAATTTTGATGACATGAATTTGGATGCTACAACCATGTGAAATCCAGACATAAGTCACTTTTTTCAGTGCCATTGTGGCCTCAAACCAGTCACTAAATGAATGGTTATGAATAGTACTATGATCTACTTTGAAGATGACTTTCCCAACTTCCTGTGTATAGCAGCCGCGTCTGCAGTCAATTTACAACCACATAGAATTCTCATAAGAACAATTCTCATAAGAAGAAAAAGCAGGTGGATGCAAGAAGACAACCTTGGCTGACCTTGAAAAAAAATAGACATGGTCAGACTTGTATAACTAAAGGTGACCAGTGATGGGGTGCTGCCGGTTTGGACCGGTTCTATCAAATTCCAACCATCAGCTGCCTGCCCTCCATCCTGTCCTATATTTCTGTCTTTTTCAGCTCAGCTGATTTGCACAGCACAATGGATTACCACACCTCAGCTGTTCTACTTACCAGGGCCACCCTGCAGAGGTTCAAATTGGTGTTTTTTGAATGCTGCGCATACTCACAGAACCGGTTGTTAAACCAGTTGCAGCCCACCACTGGAAGTGACCATCATGAAATCCAGGGCTGCAGACAAGATTCGGAAACATATTCCAGTATAAGCTTCAGAGCTGAAGAAGCTTCTTGGATGAGAAGCGAAACCAGATGTGGGTATCCAGCAGGTTCTGACCAGTTCTGGAGAACCGGTAGTGGAAATTTTGAGTAGTTCAGAGAACCGGCAAATGCCACCTCTGACTGGAGATTTTACAGTATCCTTCCCCTGCCACGCCCACCAAGCCACGCCCACAGAACCAGTGGTAAAATTTTTTGAATCCCACCACTGAGCAAAACGTCTTCAAAGAAAAACCAGAAGGTCCAGTTGCCTCTTGAACAAGCACCTTTGGGAATCCCAGTATAAGGCAAAGGCAAATCACTTCCATAAAAATATTATTATTATTATTATTATTATTATTATTATTATTTATTTATTTATTTATTTAGACTTGTATGCCGCCCTTCTCCCTAAGGACTCAGGGCGGCGAACATATAAAAAGAATACATTTACAATAAAAAATATTAAACCAATACAAGTCTATAAATTACTAAAAATGAATTAAAAACAATTAAAATTACAATAATTAACAATACAATTAAAACTACCCACCCCCGGGTCAATCCAGGCCAGCCTGCTGAAACAGCCAAGTCTTCAGGTCTCCTCTCCTTCCCTCGCATGGCTCTGTCTTTGCAATCTTCTGGGTCAGGCTTTATCTAGTACAGGTAGTCAAATTTCTGGTTAAGTGGCACATTTGTCAAGTGAGTTTTGCCCCATTTTACAACCTTTCTTGCCTCAGTTGTTAAGTGAATCACTGCAGTTGATAAGTTAGTAACCTGGTTGTTAAGTGAATCTGCCTTCCCCATTGACTTGGTTTGTCAGGAGGTTACAAAAGGGGAATCCCGTGACCTTTGGGCACATCAACAGCCATAAATCTTTTGATCTCATGATTATGGGGATGCTGCAAAAGTTGTAAGTGAAACGTGGTCATAAGTTGCCTTTTGCAGTGCCGTTGTAACTTTGAACGGTCACTACATGGATCTTGTAAGTCAAGGACTATTGTACCATATCGAAGATAGTAAAGTTAACCTCTTAGCTGAAGTCCCAGATTACTATGCTAATTAGAGTTTTGCATCCACCCACGTACCCACCCACCCACCCATCCGATCACACCTAAGCTAGGAATTCCTTCTCATAGAATAAGGGTTTCTCAAGCTTGGAATTTTAGGAGGCGTGAACCTTAGTTCCCAGAATTTCTGAGAATTGAAAAAGTTGCCAAGGGTTGAGCAACACTGAGATAGAAGGTGCATTTCTCTCCCTCTCTCTTTATCCTCAGAAGAGGAATTAAGACCTGCTCCTTGGATTAGGCCATGGTTTTCACAATTGTTTGCTTTTGCACTTGAGTATAGGTAGTCCTAGACTTACAACCTGTTCTGACCCAAACCCTTGTCCAATAAAACAAACACCAACCAAAGGGAACAGAAACTTTTTAATGATTCTTACGAATCCCCTGTTAAAAGGCTGCTGCAAACTAATTAACTTTGATAAGCGCGAGCCTCGCCAAAACTGTGCGAGGCTGCCAAAAATAACAGATAAGGTTATCTAGAAATATTTTACAACACAAGAGTCTTCAAATACCAACTAAGATACTGCAATGTGCAGGAGGCTGGAGTTTCAAAACGTCTTTGCTTCCTGCAAAGAAGTCCGATTCACAGCTGGCTTTTATCTTCTTGAAGGAGGGGCTATTACCTTGTAGCCTTACTCTCGAGTCACCCATGCTGCTGCAGCTGCTCTTTCCTGCAAGCAGCCCTGAGCTCAAGTGCACTTGGCATAGGCTCCTCGGGAACCTCCTCATCGCTGCTGCCAGCCCCCACAATCTCTGAAGGCAGCAGTCCACTCCCTAATGGTCCTGGCCCCTCATCTGAGTCCTCGCTCTCCTCAGCCATCCACACCTGCTGCCGGCTAACCACAACACAACCCCAAATTTCTATTGGTAAGCAAGACAGTTGTTAAGTGAGTTTATGACCTTTATTGTCACAGTTCTTATGGGAAACCCTGCAGTTGTTAAATTAGTAACACGGTTGTTAAGAGAATCCAGCTTCCCCATTGACTTTGCTTGCCAGAAGGTCACAAAAGGTGATCATGTGACCCCAGCACACTGCAACCGTCATAAATACGAAACCATTACCAAGCATCCGAATGTAAATCACATGACCATAGGGATGCTGTGAGGGTCATAAGTGTGAAAAATGATCATAAGTCACTTTTTTCAGTGCTGTTGTAACTTTGGTCACTCAGCAAGCTGTTGTAAATCGAGGACTACCTGTATTTCAACTATTTGCTTTTGTTTGTTCTTATTTTTAACCACTTTGCTTTGATGGAAACTACATGTTTACTTGCACTGTTGGTATAAGGCCCGGGTATAAGGAGAGATTTAACCTGGAAGTAAGGAGAAACTTCCAGACAGTGAGAACTGTTATGTATGTAGGTTTGAATGTCATTGGTTTAGTTTGAATTGTCTTGTAAAATGTCAAAAGGGATTGGTTTAAATAGTGCGGGAAAACCCTGCACTCTGATTGGCTGGCAACTACGACTGCTGGCTATAAGAAGCAGCCGTAGCCCAGCCAAGTTGGGTCTATTCGAGCTGTAGTCACTTAATAAACTCTTCACTGAAGCTCTTCGCGTCTGACTCTTCATGCAAACTTAACAAGAACAATCAACCAATGGAACAGCTTGCCCTCGGAAGTTGTGGGAGCGCCATCACTTGAGACTTTCAAGAAGAGATTGGACTGCCATCTGTCAGAAATGGTGTAGGGCAGTGGTGGCTAACCTTTTTTGGCTCCTGTGCCAAAAATTGTGTGCGCACTCAGAAAGCAATGCGACCCCTCCGCCCCTGCGCATGTGCACAATCCCCCCGCCCCCCCTTACCTGCACGGCGCCTCACAGCTGATTTTCGGCTGGGTTTGAGGCCTTTTTCGGCCTCCCAGAGACTTGAAAAAAGCCTCTGCGGGACGAATAGGCCCGTGACAAAACAGGCCTATTTGGCCTGCAGAGGCTTTTTTCAAGCCTCTGGGAGGCCGAAAAAGCCTCAAACCAGCTGTGAGGCACGCGCATGTGCAGTGAGGTAACTTTGCCTGCAGCTTGCATGCTGGCACAAATGGCTTTGAGTGCCACCTGTGGCACGTGTGCCATAGGTTTGCCATCACGGGTGTAGGGTCTCCTGCTTGGGCAGGGGGTTGGACTAGATGACCTTCAAGGTCCCTTCCAACTCTGATTATCTGTTATCTGTCTCAAACTCTTGGCATCATGTTGCCATCACATGACGTTTTGCAAAAATTTTCCCTTCATGGAGCTGGGGTGGACATGGCCTGCGTGTGACGCATCCAGCCTGCGGGCTGCCAGTTTGACACCCCAGCATAAGAAAACAAAATAATACTTCTTCATGTAAAGATTTCAAATAGGGAATGTAGATTGTAATCCCTGGGAATATGAAAACATATTCATATTAATTGATTCATTGAATTGAACTCAGACATGTGCCTTTTTCTTCAAGTATTATTATTTCTTGCAAAATGTTCTTGTGCTGGGTGGACATCCGCATTCTCCTGATTAAAGACATAGCCTGTTTTTCTGCTTATACAGTTAGCATAATTAAGCAAAATGCAAATTGTAAAACATGAAAATAAACTCAGGTAATTAAAGTTTGCAAAACAAATAGGTCTTTGCCACTTTTTGAAGTATTGGGGAAGTGACGGTTAAATGTACCTTTTTGGAAGAAGGTGTCATAGCTTGTGACTGAAACAAGACACAAGTTCCTCTTCAATATACTGGATGGACATCTTTGTGGCAGTGGGGACATTTTCCTAAGGGCCTCTCCTGCCAATCTAAGTAACTTGGCCAGGAGTTATGTATGGTGGCCAGGTATTGACAAAATGGTTGAAAACTGGGCTGCATCTTGTCCCAACTGTCAGGTAGTCAGGCCTGCACCACCTCTTGCCCCCACACAGGAATGGGAATGTCCTAGGGGCCCGTGGTCCAGGATTCACATTGATTTTGCTGGCCCTACCAGAGGGCACACCTTTCTTACTATAGTAGATGCATATTCCAAATGGCTAGAGGTAATTCCCATGGCATCCACCACAACTGATGCTGTCATCAAACAGCTCAAAAAACTTTTTGTAACCCACGGGTTACCTGATGTTCTTGTCTCTGACAATGGCCCTCAATTTACATCCAACCTTTTGAATCCTATTTAGCACAACAGGGTATCAGACATGCCCTTACTGCCCCTGGGCACCCTTCGGCTAACGGCCGGGCTGCACGCATGGTATGTTTTACCAAGGAGAAGCTTCAGCAACTGGGTCCTGGGGACATCACTGAGAAAGTTGAAAAACTTCTCAGTGTTCAGCACATCACTCCTAACCCATCTAATAACTTATCCCCAGCAGAGTTGTTGATGGGTAGGAAACTTAGGTCTTTCCTTGACCGCCTTCATCCCACTTACGCACCCAACGCACCACTAGATTCCACTTCCAAAGTTTGCACATTCAGTGTGGGTGATTCTGTTTATGCTAAGAACCTTATAGGTGAACCTTTGTGGATTCCTGCTGAGATAACTCAGATCACAGGCCTTCGTTCTTACAGGGTGCAAACAGAGGATGGACTCCTCTGGAGCAGGCACATTGATCAACTTAGATCCAGGTTCTCTCAGGAACATCGCACTTGTTCTTCTCTAGTTCCCTCACCTAATATCATTTCTAGGGGGGAAGGGGAGGAACAGGAAGAAAATCAGCAAGCAAGAATCAACCCCATGTGTAACGAGCCATTACGACAGGAACCATTACAAAACCTGTCACAATGCCAAAATCCATCCTTAGAAGTGGAAGATTGTACATCACTACCTGACTTGGGTGCTGACATTGGGCTGGAGATGGGTTGGGAGGAGAGACCAGATTCTAACAATCAAACAGGGTCTTCTTTCACAGGAAGCTCCACTGGGGAAATGTCAGCAGACACATTTCCTCTCTCACTGGGTGAGAATGTTAAAACTTCTGAACCACAAAGGTCTCAACGTACACGCAAGAGCCCCACCTATTTAAAAGAATACATTAGATAGGTTGGGGTTTGGTATGGACTGAACATAGTGGGGAGGGGTGTTATGTATGTAGGTTTGAATGTCATTGGTTTAGTTTGAATTGTCTTGTAAAATGTCAAATAGGATTGGTTTAAATAGTGCGGGAAAACCCTGCACTCTGATTGGCTGGCAACTACGACTGCTGGCTATAAGAAGCAGCCGTAGCCCAGCCAAGTTGGGTCTATTCGAGCTGTAGTCACTTAATAAACTCTTCACTGAAGCTCTTCGCGTCTGACTCTTCATGCAAACTTAACAAGAACAATCAACCAATGGAACAGCTTGCCCTCGGAAGTTGTGGGAGCACCATCACTTGAGACTTTCAAGAAGAGATTGGACTGCCATCTGTCAGAAATGGTGTAGGGCAGTGGTGGCTAACCTTTTTTGGCTCCTGTGCCAAAAATTGTGTGCGCACTCAGAAAGCAATGCGACCCCTCCGCCCCTGCGCATGTGCACAATCCCCCCGCCCCCCCCTTACCTGCACGGCGCCTCACAGCTGATTTTCGGCTGGGTTTGAGGCCTTTTTCGGCCTCCCAGAGACTTGAAAAAAGCCTCTGCGGGACGAATAGGCCCGTGACAAAACAGGCCTATTTGGCCTGCAGAGGCTTTTTTCAAGCCTCTGGGAGGCCGAAAAAGCCTCAAACCAGCTGTGAGGCACGCGCATGTGCAGTGAGGTAACTTTGCCTGCAGCTTGCATGCTGGCACAAATGGCTTTGCGTGCCACCTGTGGCACGTGTGCCATAGGTTTGCCATCACGGGTGTAGGGTCTCCTGCTTGGGCAGGGGGTTGGACTAGATGACCTTCAAGGTCCCTTCCAACTCTGATTATCTGTTATCTGTCTCAAACTCTTGGCATCATGTTGCCATCGCATGACGTTTTGCAAAAATTTTCCCTTCATGGAGCTGGGGTGGACATGGCCTGCGTGTGACGCATCCAGCCTGCGGGCTGCCAGTTTGACACCCCAGCATAAGAAAACAAAATAATACTTCTTGATGTAAAGATTTCAAATAGGGAATGTAGATTGTAATCCCTGAGAATATGAAAACATATTCATATTAATTGATTCATTGAATTGAATTCAGACATGTGCCTCTTTCTTCAAGTATTATTATTTCTTGCAAAATGTTCTTGTGCTGGGTGGACATCCGCATTCTCCTGATTAAAGACATAGCCTGTTTTTCTGCTTATACAGTTAGCATGATTAAGCAAAATGCAAATTGTAAAACATGAAAATAAACTCAGGTAATTAAAGTTTGCAAAACAAATAGGTCTTTGCCACTTTTTGAAGTATTGGGGAAGTGACGGTTAAATGTACCTTTTTGGAAGAAGGTGTCATAGCTTGTGACTGAAACAAGACACAAGTTCCTCTTCAATATACTGGATGGACATCTTTGTGGCGGTGGGGACATTTTCCTAAGGGCCTCTCCTGCCAATCTAAGTAACTTGGACAGGTTCATAGCAAGAGAGGTTGACCCCAGATGTTCAAGCATTAAGCTGTTTAAAAGTCAGCACTAACACTTTAAACCCTATCAGGTGATCAGCTGGCAGCCAGTGTCAATCTTCCTCTTCAGGGGTCATGTGATTACTCTACCTTGCATAAGTTATCTGCTGCATTTTGTTCCAGACACTTTTCAAGGCCAGTCACACCTAGGACTTGCAATAATCAAGATGACAGATTTATGTTATATTACAATGTGGTATTTACTTGTTTATTTGAAAACTCCCTGAGGCCCAGGAGAAAGCAAGGCATGGAGAGGTTTGTCAGGTCCAGTGACTTCTGGAAGAGTTACATCTGACCTATTAGACATAACACTACACAGAGCTACCATTAGGGTGAACGTATGCTTCTCTCTATGGCTTCCACCTGCAAATCCATTGAGCCCTGAAAATCAAGGGACACTCCCAAACTGAATGAATTTTTCAGAGGAAGTGCAGTGTCATCCAAGACAGGCTTCACCACAATCCCTGAATGTACTTTTAATCTTCCCTGCCTCTAAACTCATCTCCCACAGAGTTCACATGGCTCCTTGTCCCACCTGCCTTTAAGGTAAAAGATAAATAGTCTACATTAAATATGGGAAGCTGGCATGTTGCAATGCAAAATTCCAGCCTCCGACAAATCCTGTAGACATTTTTTAAAAATCTTTTTACCGATTTTTTTTAAATTTCAAAGATATCACACATGAAATAAACAACTAAAAGTTACAATAAAAAAGAAAAACAAAAATTACTGACAAGGCAAAAAGAAGGGGGAAAAAAGAAACAATAAAGACGTGTACACAATAAATCCTGCAGACATTCTTAAAAAACAGAAATGTTACGTGGCGTCAGCTCAGTGTTTCTTTATTTATTAGATTTCTATAGTTGCCTGTCTTACATTGTGATGCTTTACTATCCTGGAGGATTGCCCATCAGCCCTGGAAAAAGAGCAAGTATGAGGGGCAGAACCAGTGGTGGCATTCAATTTTTTTTACTACCGGATCTGTGGGTGTGGCTTGGTGGGCGTGACAGGGGAAGGATAATGTAAAATCTCCAGTCAGAGGTGGGATTTGCCAGTTCTCCAAACTACTCAAAATTTCCGCTACCGGTTCTCCAGAACTGGTCAGAACCTGCTGAATACCACCTCTGGGCAGAATCCCACAGGAGAGAGAATAAAAGGGATGATAAGCAATTTATTACTTTATAACTGGATATATATAACTCCTCTAAAGCTATTTGGGTATAACAGTAACCTTTTAGCAAACACATTCTAGGAGTGTCCAGAACTAAATATTCCAAATGTACTCACCAATCCCAAAAGTTAGGGACTTACACCCTTAGGCCATACAGTTTGATTTTGGCTTATGTGAATTTAGCTATTATGGTTTGCATTGTGCATGTTGCAGTCTCAGGCGGTAGGTGACTTTTCCAATAAACTACGATGAAACAAGCCATAGCTTTGCACAAGTCTAACCAAGAGCTGTATCAAGCCAGCCAGCAAAGACTCGGTATGGCAAGCAGTTGTGGAATGCATGAACAAATGCAGTGAATGAATATTCTTGAGTTGTTTAATAATCTATTCTGATGATTATAATGACAAGATTTGGCTGGCCAGCTTAGCCCGTGCAAGGCAAGCATACACACATGCAGGCACACACACAAACACAAAGCGCTCTCTCTCTCTCTGACACACACACACACACACACACACACACAGAGCAGGAAATAAAACCATGCTAGATGATTTACAGTGTAAATTTTACACTGTCTCTCCTGTTGCTACCAACTCAGCAGAAGCTGATCGATAGATAACTGGAAGGGAAAGTCATGTTGGAGCATTGCTATTTATTGCTATTCTTAATCCTTTGCAAAAGATAATGAAAGCAGTTGTCACTGCCTGCCTGGTGTCAAGCAGCATGAACACATCTTTTGTCAAAATCCCCTCCAAACTCTTGCATACACAGTGATATATACACTCAGCCTCTCCTTATTGTAGATTGCTAAATAAGGATGTTACAAATGCAGGCTTGCTAAAAATAGGCAAGAGCACTTGGGCTCCTTTTGACCTAGTGAGCACGTTCCTCTTGTGCAGCCAATATATGCAGTTCTAAGCAGCAAGGAAGTTGCACTCTGGGTAGTACTTTGATTCCCAAACAGAGGCACATTCTCTTCTTTCTAATCTTGTTATTCTTGTTTAATCATCTCATCTAAACCTCCGAGGTCAGTAAAAATGAGGACATAGATTGTTGGGGGCAATATGCTGACTCTGTAAACTGCCTAGAGAGGGCTGTATAAGCACTGTAAAATGGTATATAAGTCTAAGTGCTATTACTGATAGGAATAATGAACCACAAGAAGCTATCAGCTCTTTTTAAAGCTAGATGTACAGTATTGCAAAAAAGTAGCCAAGAGTCTCTTCATTATCAAATGCATTGAGGCTAGATATTAATTTTGTGAAACAGGAGAACTAGTTTGGTCTAGTAGTTAAGGCCCCAGGCTTGAAACCAGGAGACTGAGCTCTAGTCCCACTTTAGACACGAAAGTCAGTGTCATGCCCCTGTCAGAGTCTGAATCTGAGGAGGAAGACAAACAGCTAACAGGGAGCGGGAGTGTGGCTCCGTTGGCTGTGGAGGAAACTGGGTAAGGGCAAAGTCCGGCTGGGCAGGGCAGGAGAGAGGTAGAACAAGGGAGAGGGAGTTCAGAGGAAGACCCAGGCCCACCCACTCTTCATCCTAGGGCACACAGGGAGGAATGGAGAAGAGAACAACGTGGGTTGCGTGGCTTACAGGGGAGGAAAGGGCTGATTTCCTTCATTAGGCACACCTGGGAAGAGAGTTTAAAAGAGATGCAAGCTGAGAGCGGCAGCTTCTGGGAACAAACATGAGTTTTTCTTGTGTTGACTGTGGTTATTTGCGTTCCTGGAATCCTCCCAACTGGGTTGATTTACTGCCGTTCCTTCACGTCTGGAATTCCTTTTCTTGCCCTGCCAGATTAATTACCTCATCTTGCCTTGATTGGACTTATAGTTAAAAGTTTGTGTTGACAGTGTTTTGAATTTGAATCTCTGCAGCCACAGGCTGTTCCTGGGAGAGCTTTTTCTCCAGACCAGAAGGTAACCAGGACACTGGGGGCAAAGTTGGAGCTAATAAAGGGACTCCTACTTATTATTTGACTGTATTGCCTTTGTGCCACGCCCTGAGTCATCACAGTCCACTTTCTTCTAAGCACAACTCACTTCACAGGGTTAGTGTTTTAGACAAAATAAGAGGATGGAGTATTGTATGTGTTGATGCTTCAGTTATTTATAAAATAATAAAGGCAGGATAAAAAAATCCAAATAAATAAATAAATCGGCAAGTATTTTGGTGTGTGGCTTTTATTTTATGGGAAAGATTAATCTTATGTGACCCTGTTTGCTATGGTACGATTACTCTGCAAGCTTGTGGCCTACAAATCTGAAAAAATCCTCCGACTATGTGGGGCCGTGCCAGACAACCCTTTTGGTTTCACAGTCCCAAGGCAGGCTGTAATTTCCATCCCCAGATTTATCAAATCAGTGGTGCCTTCTCCTAAATGGAAGTGCTCATCTGGGGAAGGGGTGTGTGTGTCACAAGCTGTAGGCTGATCAAAACCAATTATATTTCATTTACTTAATGTGCTTCTATACCTCTTTCTATTCAACTGCATCCCAAAGTGATTTATAAAAAAAGCATAGCTAACATGTTATTTGTTATGTATGTAGGTTTGAATGTTATTGGTTTATTTGAACTGTTCTTGTAAAATGTCAAATGGTATTGGTTTAAATAGTGCGGGAAGAAACCCTGCACTCCCATTGGCTGGCAGCTACGGCTGCAGGCTATAAGAAGCAGCCGTAGCCAAGCCAGAACGGGTCCATTCGAGCTGTAGTCACTAATAAACTCTTTGCTGGAACTCCTCGCGTCTGACTCTTCATGCAAACTTAACACTGGCGACGAGGTGGGATTTCCCTGAAGAGAAGACGACGCGACGAACAAGCAACTGAGCGAGATGGCTGCGCTGAACACCCCCCAGCACCGTTCGATCCGGCGACGGAAGACTGGGAATCGTATGCGGATCGTTTCCACATGTTCCTGGAGGGGAACGATCTCGCCGGCATCCCCGAGAGCGGAAGAGAGGCGGTCTTTCTCACGCACTGCGGTCCGGCAGTCTTCAAAATGGCGAAGGCGTTGGCGGGAGCAGCAGAGCTGAAGGTAATGGAATGGCCCGATTTAGAGAAACTTTTAAGAGCCCATTACGCCCCACAAGTATCGTGCCTCATTAAGAGACACGAATTTTACCGTCGGGATCAAGGGGATAGCGAGAATGTTAATGACTTCGTGGCAAGTTTAAGGGACATGGGGGTGCTTGTGACTTTACCAACTTAGAAGAGGCCATGCGTGATCGGTTTGTTTTAGGCCTAAAAGATAAGGTCTTACAAAGCAAACTTTTAATGAAACCTAAGATCACGTTTAAAGAGGCCATTGAAGAAGCTGTTTCAGCGGAAGCCACCAAGTCCTCAGCAGCGGCCATGAAAAAGATTAACAAGGCCTCAAGCCAGGCCTCAAGCCATTCTGATGGGGAAAAATCCACAACAGCCATTGCGAACAAATAGACTCTGATTCTGATGGCAGTGAGGCAGAGGAGGGGATTTTTAAACTCAGAATGGAGAAGAAAAGAAAAGACTCTGGGAAAAACAGGCAAGGGTTCTATTGCAGAGGCTGTGGGGGGGCCCCCCGCACTGAATGCAAGTTCTTTGACTCCATTTGCCTACGTTGTGAGAAACGGGGTCACATAGCCAGAGTCTGCAAATCATCCAGAACTCCACCAGTTAGGAAGAAAATTCCTGATAGAGACTTTAAGCCCAACAAAAAAAAAAAAAAAATGGGGCGAAATTTAGAAGCAAATGGCAAGAATGAAACTCACCAAACAATCACTATTGGTCATTCTTCACCCTTAAAAAGCAGAAAAGTACATGTGAAGGTGTTTATTGAAGGAAGGCCTTGCCAAATGGAAGTGGACTCAGGCTCTTATTTATCTATGGTGTCATGGGACACTATCCACAGACTCTTTCCCAAAATTCAGAAAAAGCATTTCCAGAAGCAAGCACTGACTCTCAAAGACTACCAAGGGAACAAGATTCCAGTAGTTGGAGCGAGAGATTTCAACGTGCAGTTTAAAGGCCACACCAAACGTTTGCCCCTGACCATCGTGGACAAGGATCGCCCAAGTTTGCTGGGACTTGAGTGGTTCAAGCCACTTGGCATCGAGGTGACTGGCATCCATCACGTGAGCAGTTCTGACTGGGAAGAGTCCTTGAAGTCTGAGTTTCCAGAGGTCTTCAGCGAAGGACTGGGCAAGTATATGGGGACCCCTATTGCTTTCAGCCTAGACCCCAAGGTGCCCCCAATTCGTTTAAAGCCCAGGAGGGTCCCATTTGCTTTAAAGGAAAAAATTGATGCACAATTAGATAAGCTCATTGCTCAAGGGGTTTTAGAGCCTACTGACCACTCCAGATGGGAAACACCCATAGTCACACCAGTCAAGGCTGATGGGTCAGTGAGAATCTGTGGTGACTACAAGGGGACACTTAACCATGCGCTGCAGCAGAGCGCATATCCTGTACCAGTTGTGCATCATCTGCTCCATTCCCTTGGCAGGGGTACAGTATTTGCTAAACTGGACTTAGCTCAGGCATATCAACAATTAACAGTTGATGATGCCACTGCAGAGGCACAAACAATTGTGACTCATAGAGGTGCCTTCAAATGTAAAAGACTACAATTTGGAGTAAGCGTGGCACCTGGCATTTTTCAAAGCCTTATGGAAAAAATGTTGCAAGGACTGCCAGGGGTAGTGCCTTATTTTGATGATGTATTAATCTCTGCTGAAAATGACACTCAGCTTCAAGAAAGACTCAGAGAAGTCCTTACCAGATTCAGAAAAGCGGGTTTAAAAGTCAAGGAAGACAAATGTACACTCAAAACAGACAGAGTTGAGTTCCTGGGGTATATGATTGACAAGCATGGCATCCATCCTACTGATGCCAAGGTTAAAGCAATCAAGGAAGCCCCTAAACCTCGATGCAAGGCAGATTTGCAAGCCTTCCTTGGACTTATTAACTTTTACCACATGTTTCTACCTCACAAAGCATCTATTGCTGAACCCTTACATCGCCTGCTTGATAAGAAAGCTGTTTGGATCTGGGGCGGAAGGAACAGTCAGCATTTAACAGTATTAAGAGACTAATCACGTCTGATGCTGTGTTGATACAATTCTCTGAGAATTTGCCTGTTGTTCTGACTTGTGATGCATCCCCTTTGGAGTGGGGGGTTTGAGTCACAGGCTTCCCAATGGAAGGGAAGCCCCAATTGCATTTTACTCTCGCACTTTGTCCAAAGCAGAGAGGAATTATAGCCAATTGGACAAGGAGGCTTTAGCAGTTGTTGCAGCTGTTAAGAAATTTCATGAATATCTGTATGGCAGGTCATTCACCATTGTTACAGATCACAAACCTTTATTAGGCATTGTGGCAGGAGACAAACCTACACCTAATATCCTGTCACCAAGAATGCTGAGGTGGACTGAATTTCTTGCAGCCTATTCATACAAACTGATTCACAGGCCTGGCAAGGACATTGGACATGCTGATGCACTGAGTCGTTGCCCACTACCTTGCCACAAGGAGGACTTTGAACTTGAAACTCACACCTTTTTCCTGGAGACCGTGGCTAAGCTTCTAGTCCATGCTGCTGAGATTGCCAGAGAAACTACCAAAGATGCTGTATTAGCACCTGTTATGGGCTGGATTAAGAAAGGTTGGCCTCTTCAAGATCTACCTCACCTTGCCCAACCTTTTAAGTCCAGGCAAACTGAATTATCTGTATTAAGAGGATGTATTTTGTGGGGTAACAGGGTGGTTATTCCTGCAAAACTGCAAAGGGAGGTTTTGGAAATGTTACATGAGGGTCATCCTGGGATTGTAAGGATGAAAGGTTTGGCCAGGAGTTATGTATGGTGGCCAGGTATTGACAAAATGGTTGAAAACTGGGTAGCATCTTGTCCCAATTGCCAGGTAGTCAGGCCTGCCCCACCTCACGCCCCACACAGGAATGGGAATGTCCTAGGGGCCATGGTCTAGAATCCACATTGATTTTGCAGGCCCTACAAGAGGGCACACTTTTCTAGTGCTAGTAGATGCATACTCTAAATGGCTAGAGGTAATTCCCATGACATCCACTACAACTGAGGCTGTCATCAAGCAGCTCAGAAAATTATTTGTCACCCATGGTTACCAGATGTCCTTGTTTCTGACAATGGCCCTCAATTCACATCTAACATTTTTGAATCCTTTCTAGCTCAACAGGGCATCAGACATGCCCTCACTGCCCCTGGGCACCCTTGCCAATGGCCGGGCTGAACGCATGGACGCTTCACCAAAGAGAAGCTTCAGCAGCTGGGTCCTGGGGACATCACTGAGAAGCTTGAAAAACTTCTTAGTGTTCAACACATCACTCCTAGCCCATCAAATAACTTGTCCCCAGCAGAGTTGTTGATGGGCAGAAACTAGTCTCCCCTTGACCGCCTTCATCCCACTTACGCACCCAACGCACCACTGGATTCCACTTCCAAAGTTCGTTCTTTTAGTGTGGGAGATTCTGTCTATGCTAGGAACCTTATAGGTGAACCTTTGTGGATTCCTGCTGAAATAACTCACATCACGGGCCCTCGTTCTTACAGGGTACAAACAGAGGATGGACTCCTCTGGAGCAGGCACATTGACCAACTTAGATCCAGGTTCCTCAGGAACATCGACCCTGTCTCTCTCTAGGTCCCTCACCTGATATCTCTTCTAGGGGGAAGGAGGGAACAGGAGGAAAATCAGCAAACAGGAATCAACCCCATGTGTAACGAGCCATTCGACAGGAACCATCCTGAACCCTGTCACAAAGCCAAGATCCATCCTTAGAAGTGGAAGATTGCACATCACTACCTGACTTGGGTGCTGACATTGGAATGGGATGGGTTGGGAGGAGAGACCAGATTCTAACAGTCTAACAGGGTCTTCTTCCTCAGGAAGTCCCAACAGGGAAATGTCAGTAGACACATTTCCCCTCTCACTGGTGAGAACGTTAAAAGCTTCTGAACCACGAAGGTCTCAGCATTACACGTAAGAGCCCCACCTATTTAAAGGAATACATTAGATAGGTTGGGGTTTGGATGGACTGAACCTAGTGGGGAGGGGTGTTATGTATGTAGGTTTGAATGTTATTGGTTTATTTGAACTGTTCTTGTAAAATGTCAAATGGTATTGGTTTAAATAGTGCGGGAAGAAACCCTGCACTCCCATTGGCTGGCAGCTACGGCTGCAGGCTATAAGAAGCAGCCGTAGCCAAGCCAGAACGGGTCTATTCGAGCTGTAGTCACTTAATAAACTCTTTGCTGGAACTCCTCGCGTCTGACTCTTCATGCAAACTTAAACTTGGTAGAAATTCAGAGATGTGAAGGCTTACAAACAGAGAAAAGTTCACACAGGGAGCAGTATTTTTTCTAAATACTGCAGCTTTGGTGAAGTTTGAAGAAAAGCCTCTTACAAGCTATTCCTCTTTTTTTCCCCAGAAGTGAGTGACAGAATTTGTAAGATGGTTTCTGAATTTGTAAGATGGTTTCTGCAATAGATTTAGCTGCATTTTATTCTTACAAAAAGATTTTCCACCAGTCTACATCTCTTTTATAATGCAAATATGTACAGCTCCAACCCAATGCTCTTTAGATGAGAATATACCAGCACATGGGTTTTGTTCTCCTGTTGTCTGTGTTTAACAACTGGGCTAATTCATTTTTTACTTAGCTAACTTGGGGATAGGGGGGAAATCACCACAAGGATGGTATGCCAAGCTTATAGACAATCTGTTTTCCTTTTGGTAGGATCTCCTGCTTGCTCTCTGGTTTAAGCTGAGGTAACATCTTGATCTCAGGACATAAACAGGAAAAGTGGTTTTCCAGATTCACAGGTCTTCCTTGTAGTAGCTGAGACATTTTTGCATACAATTAGTCAAAGGGACACCACCCTGCTAATAATACTTTAGAGCCCCATCTGAGATTGTTTTGAGCCATTTTGTATCTTAAAAATCTGTTGCTGGTATTCCACAAATAAAGTAACTCAGTCAAACAGAAATGGAGTGAAATTGAGAAAAATTATGTTTTCCCCTTTTTCTGCAGTAGGGGGCTAATCCAAAAGAAAGCCTCAGGTTGTGTGAGTTTTTCCCTCCAGGCAATTTACTCCTGGATACAAAGTGCTAGCAACAAATTTTTCCACCTTTTGACACGGAACAGAGGCGAAAAGATTTTGATAGTTCAAAATTTAATTCGCTCATACAACCCTGGGCAATCTTCAGCAAATTGTTTTTAGTCCCTGCAAGTAGGCATTTTTAAAGCAATGATGGCAAACCTTTTGGGCTTGGCATGTCAAAACTTCATGAAGATTACATGAAGCAATGTTTTTTTTAACTGAACAGAGGACACAATCACTTTCAAGAATGTTGGATTTTTGGACATCAGAATACTCCATTAGTAAAGAAAACTGACTCCATTGCCTTTTTACGAATTTCTTGTAATTTGACAGAATGGGTTGGGGAACTCTTCTGACTGCCCTAAGATAGCTTCATTACTATGCAGGTATTAAGTATTCCTCTTATTTAATTTTTAAAAGTCATTATATTTTCTCTGCCATTCTTGAGGAAATTATTTTTAGGAATTTTGACATTTGTAATTATTTCTCATGCTAGGATTTTAAAACACCCTTTTATAAATATTTGAAGTATTTATCAATACTTTAAATACTTTTATATTTCTATTTTTTCAATTTTAGCTGGAGCCAGCATTAGTGCTGTTTCTGGAAGCCTCATAAACACCCACTTAAAGTATATCCAATCCTTATGCAAATTACAAGTTATCTATCCAGAATGAAGTATATTTTTCATTGCAGGCATAAAAAATTATAAGCTGCTAATATTTTTATTAATATTGTTATCTTACCTCAGAAGTTTGTCCTCACTTATGTAGAAGACACTGTTTATAGTAATGATGACTAGAAATACATAAGTATGGAAATATTGTTGGAAAAATACTCTAAAGCAACATTTCTCAACCTCAGCAATTCTCAGATGTGTGGACTTCAACTCCCAGAATTTGCTAATTTGCTCCCAGAATTTGCTAACTAGCATGAAGTCCATGCATTTGAAAATTGCTGAGGTGTAGAAAAAGTGTTCTAAAGAAAATTTTGGATGGATGCAGCCATTTTTACCTTGGATTCAGCCTAGGATCTCTAACATGACTACCAAAGAATGCAAGATGGAGCTGAGCCAGTGAAATGGGCATAATATAATCATGTTTTGCATCTCAAGTGTAGCTCGGAGAGCTCTTCCATTGTCATTCCTTTGCCAGGAAAGGTTTACAAGGCAGTCCTGAAAACTAGGAAAATATGGGTTCAGTTATCTGCCACTAACATTTGGTCACTTGTGCTTTTCCTTTGCCTAGGTAATACAGCTTTTGAAATCTGCTCAAACTCAATCTCCTTTTGTCTGAACATGGTCTGAAAGAGCACTAAATTTGAGCTTCCAAGTACTGTACACCTGTACTTCCAAGTACTGATCATGGCCTTTGTGCTTCATGTGAAAGTCATTAGATGACTGGGGGCCGATGACTGTCTTTCAGCTCCAACGGGTTGTTGAGGGAGTTGCCTCAAGCAGATCTCTGGATAAGGTACCTTGAGTTGCCACAAAAAGAGTGGGATGCAACAGTGGTGGGATTCAATTTTTTTTACTACCGGTTCTGTGGGCGTGGCTTGGGAGGCGTGGCAGGGGAAGGATACTGTAAAATCTCCAGTCAGAGGTGGTATTTGCCGGTACTCCAAACTACTCAAAATTTCTGCTACCGGTTCTCCAGAACTGGTCAGAACCTGCTGAATACCACCTCTGGGATGCAAGTCTGATAAAAATAAAATACTAGCAGGAAACAGTTCTCTGTGTGGTCATCAATCAGTGCTCAAGCAGGTTGTCCATCAGAAAGAGTAGAGTCAATCTGGAGGAATAATGCAACCCTGCCAGATCTTTTAGATAGGTTTTGGCTGTAGCATTCAGCCTTGCAGATCCAAGAATTTACATAATAGCCAACCGCACCCAGTGGTGGCCCAGTCTCTTCCTCAACTTCAATTCCTACATGGAGGGCAAGAGAGTTCTTGAGTCTGCAGAGGAGGTGAGGCAAATGAACACCCACATTTACACTTGCATCAAATGCCATGGCTGTTTGTGACACACACTGGTGTACTAGGGTGACAGGAATTGCAGTTTAACAAGTTCCAAAGCTATCAAATATGGAATGCTGAGCTGAGGAGTTTGTACACGGATGAAAGATGCAGTTCAGGCCAGTATTTCAGAGGAGTTCCCTTTTAACTGGTCCCAAAACCATCAGATATGGAATGCTGAATCTAGGAGTTTTACACAGCTAAAAGATGCACTTCAGGTTGCTTTTTTCAGAGATTTACACTCTCATGAAAACATTATCAATATATGTTTTATTTATGTTGCATCCAATTCTTTGGCAAAATGCAATCTGGCCCTGAGGAAGAACGCCAAGTCAGTTCTGAAACTTCCTGGGCACTGTGCAGTTGCATAATTGCTTTGTATTTGTTCACTGGATGAATTTTGATTATAAGCAATTACTGATTGCCTCATTTAGTGACCATTCAAAGTTATAACAGTGCTAAAAAAATCCTTGAACTTGTGGCCATCGCAACCTCCACACGATCATGTGCTGGTAATAAGTAAGGTCAATGGGGAAGCCAGCAGGAAGTTGCAACTCATAGTCACATGACATCCTCACTTAAGAACATGTGGCAATTTGATTGCACAGAACTGACATTGTAAATCTGGAATAGTCATGTGGAATTTCACCTAATGACTATGGCACTTAGCAACAGATTTGCCAGTCCCAATTGTGGATGGTAGGCAAGGTCTACCTATAAATAATTAGAAATTGTCTGGACTCTGGCATATTATTTTCTTAGTGTCTTGTTACTTTATTTACACAAGTTAAAGTGAGTGGCATTGGGTCACTCTTGCTCTCCCATCCCTAGTAAGCAGGCAATGGCAAACTACTTCCAAAAATCTTGCCAAGAAAATCACAGGGACTTGTCCATGCAGACACTAAGAAAATAATTGAATGGAGAATGAGATGTTTTCTGTGGGCTTCATTGTCTCTAAAGTGTAAAAGCAGATGCCTTGCGTAGTCTGATTCAGGAGTGTTTACAAGGAATCAGATGGTATTGTTACCTGCTTGTAATCCTTCTCCAATCTTTACCCATTGTGAGCTCCATCACTTTACTTCTCAATAAAAAATATGTAAAATTGAGAAATATAGAATTCTCCCCAAGGATCTTGCCTTGATAAGACCTCAGCATCCTTCCAATGGAAACATTGATAGTTCACATACAATTCTCATCTCAGAGAGTAGACTCTCCTGAGGATAGGAATACTTGGCTGACCTTCAAGCTAAGTGCAGAAAAAGGATTGGTTGACTGATAATTTGGATGAAATTTCAAAACTGTTGGCTAGACACAAAAGTTACAGACTTAGTGGTGGGATTCAAATTTTTTTACTACTGGTTCTGTGGGTGTGGCTTGGTAGGCGTGGCAGGGGAAGAATACTGTAAAATCTCCAGTCAGAGATGGTATTTTCTGGTTCTCCAAACTACTCAAAATTTCTGCTACCGGTTGTCCAGAATTGGTCTGAACCAGAATACCACCTCTGGACTTACTTCAGAAAATAATGGCAAATTACTTCCCTAATGAGGCACCGTGCTGCAGTGGTTAGAGTGCAGTACTGCAGGTTACTTCTGCTGCCTGCCGGCTACCTGCAATTTGGGAGTTCAAATCTCACCAGGCTCAATCTTCCATCCTTGGAGGTGGGTAAAATGACCCAGATTGTTGGGGGCAATAGGCTGCCTCTGTAAACCGCTTAGAGAGGGCTGTAAAAGCACTGCGAAGCAGTATATAAGTCTAAGTGCTATTGCTATTGCTAATTCTGTAAGAAAACTGCATGGGCCTGTTCACAGAATCATTAGGAGTAACTTTATTACCCCTAAACCTTAAGTTCTGAATAAATGAGTGATTTTCAGTGGAGTCTCCACATTGGCTCTTAAGAGGAACAAATGGCGATATGAAAATGGGTGTAGAAACAAAAGACCTGAGATTAGCAGAAAATGAGATTCCAATGCGGTTTTCTTCCCCACCCCTTCCCCTTCAATGAAGCATTTGATTAAGAAAAAAGTAGAAATCAATCATTTTGTAAAGTTTCCGCACCCGAATTGCCTGGGCGATACACCTTCCGTACCAGCAGAGGTCAGGGTCCTTTCCCTCGCACCGGAGCATGAAGAGAGAGTTCCCTTTCCGGTTTCAGAGCGTGCGAAAGAAGTCACGTTTTTTCTGTCAAGAGATCTGGTGGAGAAAGGAGGCGGGTTCATAAATATCTCTGATGCAGTGGGAGAGGACGAGAGGTCCGTAAAAAAGAACAAAAACCGGAGACTTTGGTAGGCTCTGGACTCTTGGGAAGTTTTCCTCCCAGAAAAGCTGAGCTTGCATCTTTCGCTTCCTGGAGCTTCTGAAGCGATCCTCGAAGAGCTCGATCTCTCTGCGCTTGTGAGCTGCATCCTTCCCGATTTTAGCCGAATTGATCCCGAGAAATGCAGGCTTTGGCGCTCTGGCTGACCGTCGGCGCTCTCCAGCTGTTGACAGCTGTCCAGGGGGGACCCCAACAACAACGCTTTGTCGCGCCGGACATAACCTGGTCCCTGAGCAAGGTAAATGGCAGCAGTGGTAAAAGGCTTCGCCTCTGCTAGTGTCATGAAGGGTGGAAGGAGGCGAGGAATAATCGTGGCTGATCCTTGAATGCCAAAGAATAGGGGGCTTCCTGGGGAAAATCCATGTTTATTATTTTGACAGAACGTAACGATGAGTGGCAGCTGATCTGCATGCATGCATGCAAGTATATTGCAATAATGCGCTAGTGGAGCCTTCCTTCTTCAACCTAATCTCCTTGCTAGAAGTGACGGGAATTGCAGGTATTCCCCTTCCAGCCTTCAAAAATGTTATAATGCACAAAATCTCGCCTTGTACATTGCAATTTTTGTATTTCATATTTTATCCTAGCTCTCTTCTTCGGACTATTTGTGTGAAAACTTAAATCAGAATTATTTTTGAGCTGGGCATGTGTGACAGAATGGCCTATGTGACTTCTTATAATTCTATAGACTCATTTTGGAAATCTAGGGTAGTGCTGAAGGATTTAACACTACAAGAGTAGTTGGTAATATGTTGGCTTGTCAATCTAGTTAGAAAACAAATAATGGGTTTCAAACAGTGGGACTATTATCAGGAGCCCACATCTGATTACTTTTTGTTGCTGTTAGCAGAAATTTAATGTTGTGTTTTTGCAGGCAGTCCTAATGACTATGCATGTGATGTTGTAGTTAATTCTTACCACCAATGAAACGTGAATTTTAGGTGTATTAAAGACCTTCTCATTGCTGCTACTAATATAAATCTTCCTGTTTGAAATTAATAGGAATATACTCCAAGCATAATGAGTGGAACTCCCAAAGTCTTAATGGGAGGAGAAATGATTTCTGTGTAATTGTGTATTTAGACCCAGGCTAAGGAAACAACTAGCAGTGGGTTAGTAATAATTATATTAGTCACCCCCTATGATAGTATATATAGATAGTATCTTGCTCAAGGCTTTACACTTGAATGCAAATTTGAATAGTGTTTCTCACACAAAATATATGGAATTGTGGTTTGCGGAGTTCCTATTCATTCTCCTTCATTTAAAATAGCAGCAAGATAAATATTTATTAATGTAATAATTTATTAATGACCTGGCCATTATCCTAAGGATCTCAGGGCAGACTATATTAAATACAGAACATAAGGGCAGTAAAATGAACATAAAAAATTAGCAATACCTAAAATAACTAGTACAATAATAGGACTTTTAAAAATATTTTAAAAAATAAGGCTATGGTTATTAAATATGCTTTTGACTGCTTGCTGGCCTTCAGGAAAGGGACAATCCAAAGTAGTTCAATGAACTTGTTGGGAGTAAGTGATGAGTAAGTTTGTGATATTGGCTCTATGTGGCACATAAGATTCTGCTGTAAACTGAATTAGAGCATTAAGTCATTCAGGCTAGGATTGGGTACATACACTACTAGCAGCTTTCCAGATTTCACCAAATTGTACATGGGCACCTGTGGGGTAGCTCAGGGGACATTCTGCTTGTGAAGTACACTTTGTCATTTAGCTATTGCTACCACATCCTTCCATTGGGCAATGGCCCAGCTGCTGCTGCCTCTTCCTCATTTCTGTTCCAGGAAAAATTCTAATTGGTTCCCTTGATAGGGATGACTCTTACTGGAGAGGGGGGAGAGTGTCTATGGAGATTCTCAATCATCCGGATCATGGTTGTCCCAAAGGTACTTTTCAAAAGGCAACTGAAATTTCTTAGGTTTTTTCCTTGAAAATGTTTATGAAGAACTGAAGAAGCTTTTTGGATAAGAAGTGAAATGTTTTCAAGGAAAAAAAATATAGTCAAGTTGCCTTTTGAAAAGAACATTTGGGCTATATTGGGAGGTGGGGACACACACTCAGAATTAAAGTTCAAAATGCACATGTATCCAATTTTAAATAATGCTTTTCCTACTAAAGTGTTGGTTTTATAGCTATGTTTATGAGTAACATTACAATGGTGCAGTGTTATTATAGTGTTACTGATAAAGATCACTCTAAAAGACATTAAGAACATGGTAACAATTAATGCAATTCAGTGCTATTCCTGTGTGAAGTAGCCACTGGACCTTTGTAAGGAAGCTTGTAAGGAAGTAAACCACACCAGCCAAAACAGACAGGAGCACTCAAAGAAGATAAAGGGGGAAATAATTTCTTGAGAAATGGCAGCTGGAAAACATGCCTGTGTGTGAACAAAGTGATGTTCTTGTTTTCTAGAAATGATTGCTGGTTGGTTCTGGAGGCAGAGCAACTGGGCAATAGGTATAAGTCCACCATCTTATTTCAGAAGAACAGCTGTTGTTTCTGTCATTTTACAAAACTTAATGCACAACATAGCACGCAGACATAATTTCCCATATGCATTGTGAATTCCTGGTACAGTTCTAGGATGTGGGATGTATAAAGACACTCATTTTTTGGGGGATATGCAGTTCTGTTTTTTGAGGGGTGATTGATCGATCAGTGCTAAATACCTCTTTTTACAAAACCGATTCTTAGCTTGGAATCTAATAAGATTGCTTTCAAAATTATCTCTAATGTTACTTATAAAAAACACTACATTCTAAATAAGGGCTTTTTTTGGTGCTCTCAGAGCTTAGTTGTTTTTTATGCAGACATTTTCATACCCAAACTAATTATCATCAATGTTAGTAAGGAATAGGGATGGCTCTCAGTTTATATTCTAACCATGGCTTGCTCTGTCAGTGTTACTGGAAATGGTCTTGAAGCCACTAGAATATAAACTGAGAGTAAATTCCACTTTTTACTAGCACTGTTGATGTTACCTAGTCTGTGTAAATAAATGTTTGACAGTCAAGCTCATAGCAACAAGGACCCCTCATTTCAGCCCTGAGCTACAAATATTTTCCTTTATTGATACCTTGTAAATAATGTCCTACCAGTGTGCCATAGATTACACTTGACCAAATGAAGCAGAGGTTTTGCAACACTTTCAGAAAACGTCTTTGCACAAGAATGCTGTGTTTGTTAAATAAGAAGCCTAATAATTAAACTCTAATCCCAATTCTCAAGGACACTTCTCTTTTTTTAAAGATATGTGTAAATTTAGGCTTACCCAATAGCACCTCCTTAAACAAGGAACACAACAGTCCCTATGAAGGTCTGAGGTGTGTCATGACTGTTACATACCCAGTCCAACCTGTACAGATGTGAAGTACTCTGTGATGAAATTGTTATAAATTGTACTGGTTTGTTTCTGTGTTAAAAGTGGTTTCCAACTGAAATTTTACCAATTGGAGCTAAGGAGAGTCATCCTGTCTAACCAGTCCCTTGAAGGTTTTCCCCAAACAATAGAAAACTCCTACACAAGAAGCACCTCTCATTAAAAATTAAAAGTACTTGCCAATCCTGAAGGGCTAGATGGGCCGAATCCTGCATTTCCATAAGGAAGCATAGGATTTTGATGGCTTCTGTCCAGTGACTGAGGCAGTTCGTCAACCATCCAAAGTTACAAAGGCACTGAAAAATGTGACTTATGACCATTTTTCACAGTTCCGACTTTTGCAGCATCCCCATGATCCTGTGATCAAAATTCAGATAGCAATAGCAATAAGCACTTAGTCTTAGACTTATATATCACTTCGCAGTGCTTTACAGCCCTCTCTAAGCGGCTTACAGAGTCAGCACATTGCCCTCAACAATCTGGGTCCTCATTTACCCACCTTGGAAGGATGGAAGGCTGAGTCAACCTTGAGTCTTGTGAGACTTGAACTGCCAAATTGCAGTCAGCCGGCAGTCAGCAGAAGTAGCCTGTGGTACTGCACTCTAACCACTGCGCTACCATGGCTTATCAAGATGCCTGGAAACTGGTTGATAGTTAAGACCGTTAATGTGCCCCAAGGTCATATGATCACCTTTTGTCACCTTCTGACAAACCAAATCAATGAGGGAGCTGGGTTCACTTAGCAACCGGGTTACTAACTTAATCAACTGCAGTGATTCACTTAACAACTGTGGCAAGACAGGTCGTAAAACGGGGCAAAACTCACTTAACAAATGTCTCACTTAACAACATAATTTTGGGACTCAATTGTGTTTGTAAGTCAAGGACTACTTGTAGTGGAATTATGATAACTGAGAAGCTAATTCTCCAGCAGGTAATAGAATAATTGAAATCCCAAGACCACCATGGGATGATACTGCAAAGCAAAGAGCCACAGCAACATTCTAGCTCTGCTTTGTCCAATCTAGGGCTCTTCAGAAGTGGTGACCATGCTCTTGGACAACTGAAGTCTCAAAACACCTGGAGGACATCTTGGATGGAAAGGCTGTTCTAGTTCTCTTGCCTGTCCACAAAGCTTTTGCCTTTTTCATGTAGCTTGTACATGAGCTTGTACTTTGTACTAGCTTTGTACTTTGCTACTCAAAGAAAACAATAAGAACAAAAATGTTTTCTGGCTGTTGTCTTTTGAAGGCTACCTGTGTATATAAGTTTCATGCAAATGGAAATATAGGATTAACTGAAGTCATAAATCTTTGTTGTACCACTTCTGGCTTCAAACAGAGAGTTTGACATGATCTAATAGTCTTCCACATTAAAAATGCACAGAAAACTACATGTTTGGCAGTAGCTGAGTCTAGAAATCTTGGAAAATAGCATTCTGATGTCTAGGTTTAAAAGAGTGGTGGATCACGGGAGCCTTCACAGAAAGCCTAGAAAAAGCAGATTTATCACGTACGTACAGATCTTATTGAACAAAAGGAAGGAAATCTGCAATTAGATCAATTGAAAATAGGATAGCAAGTGTTAAAGGTAAAAGTTCCCCTCGCACACACATGCTAGTTATTTCCAGCTCTAGGGGGTGGTGCTCATCTCCGTTACGTAGCCAAAGAGCCAGGACTGTCCAAAGACGTCTCCGTGGTCATGTGGCTGGCATGACTAAATGCTGAAGGCGCATGGAACACTGTTACCTTCTCACCAAAGTGGTCCCTATTTTTCTACTTCCATTTTTACATGCTTTTGAACTGTTAGGTTGGCAGAAGCTGGGACAAGTAACGGAGCTCACTCCGTACGTCACGCTAGGGATTCGAACTGCCCGAACTGCCAACCTTTCTGATTGACAAGCTCAGCGTCTTAGCCACCACATCCCTATTTAGGAAGTGTTAGATAGGCACAGAGGGATATTTCAACCTCTCCTCTTTTCCCCCTTAATTAAATTATGCATTTCAAGTTTTGTAACTTTTATTTATCCTGTTAAGAAAACATGACATAGTTATCCTCCTGCTTGGGTTTTCCAGGTATCTTTGGGCTGCATTGCCAATTTAGCCAGAGTTTCCCAGATTGGGAAGGTCTTCCTGTCAAACTTAATGCACAATTTTAAATCTGGTCTTTCTTCATGCATTTAGGTACAAAACTTTGCATGGGAAAACTGTGGTCCTCCATCAGAACCTGCAATAATTAAGAGTCTCTCTGTCAGTCCTGATCCAATTGCTATCCCTGGAGATGTGACAGTTGCTGCATCAGGGGCCAGCACTATACTCCTCAGTGCTCCTCTAAAGGTACGTGGAAGATGATGGAACCAAACCAAACCAAAAAAATGTTACTTGCATTTCTGACAGTAGCACATTTGTTAAAATAAACACATTTATTTGGTGTCTTGAACTATAAATCTGGCCTGATATAAGGTTGCACACTGTTTTAGTTTTTTTAATTTATTTTTTTATTTTAATTGTTATACATATATACATTTTACTTCATCATTTATAATCTCCTTTTTTGATATATTATTTACTAATTATTCTAATAATCATAACTACTAATGACTTTGCCTTCTATGGAACCACTGATAAAATTTATTCCATGTTTCATAGTATTTAGATTCTCCTTTGTCTTTTAATTCTAGAGTTAACCTATCTGATTCTGCACATGCCATAATTTGTCTTATTAACTCTGTTTCTGGAGGTATGTTTTCATTTTTCCAGTATTGTGCATACATTACTCTAGCCGCCGTCAATACATATACTATTAGATACATTAAATCCATCCTATATCTTTCTGATATTATTCCTAGGAGAAAAAATTCCTAAGTATACCTAAGTATTTCACTTTGTTCACGATTTGAATGCCCGTTTCTTTCGTTAGGTCCTCTTTTAGTTTAGATGTCATATTCTTCGTTAGTTTTGTGGCAGGTCAGTTTGGACATTGATAGCCCCAATTTTTTCAGCTCCCTCCTTATTCTTTCTTTCTTTCCTGGATAAAGGCATCTTTGAGTAATGTTCAAATCCTGATGACTGAATCCATGTAGTTTCCTTGGAATCTAACAGAATGCTGCCTTCTGGGTTTGCTTGTTTTTTCTTTTCAACTTTCCAGTCCATTCAGCAGCTTTGTCATTCTCAGCTGATGCCCCATCAAAGCATCAACCCTGGCAGACTCTGCTTAGTTTCCAAGATAACTCACAATCATCTTAGTGCTGCCTCTTGCTAAAACCTTTTTGCCTCCTGATTGTTGTCCTAGAAAGACATTTCTCCGAGTAGACTAGGAGTGAATGGTCTGTAGACCCAAGGCACGTTGCCAGATTTTAGCGGTATAATTATTTGAAAAGTGGTGCTGCACTTTCCAGCCATGTTAAGTCAGAAAACACAGGGAAGCTATATGCCCTAAAATAGGCCTGACACCATTAAAAATGAAACTGAATAATGCAAAATAACACTCCCCTATTACGAAAAACATTAGCCATGCATTTTGCATAATTTCCCCATTTCGTATTTTCAGTTCCTTGTGACTAAAACATTGGCCACAATCCAAATAGGGTGCTTGAAGATGTTTTAGGGCAATGTTTCTCAACTTTGACCACTTTAATAGTATGAACTTCAATTCCCCATGCTGGCTGTGGAATTCTGGGAGTTGAAGTCCACACATCCTAAAGTGGTCAAGGCTGAGAAACTTCTTGAACCAACTCATAGCATTGAATGGCTTGTAACGTCGTTGGAATATGTGTGGTTTTGAGCCCACTTATGTTGTATTTTGATATGGCTTGTTTCAGCATGTAGTGTGAGGTGTTATCGGCTAGTTTGGATTATACATTTTTACCCTATGTAAGGTACTTGGGAGTTAGGCAGCCATATAAAGCATTAAAAAAGTGGATTCCAGCTTATATTCTCATTTTAAGCACCTACAGGTAATCCTCAATTTATGACCACACCTGAGCCCAGAATTTATGTTGCTAAGTGGGAAATTTGTTAAGTGAGCTTTGCCTCATTTTTTGACTTTTCTTGCCACATTTGTTAAGTGAAACACAGCAGGTGTTAAATTAGTAACATCTGATTCACTTGACAAACATTTGTTAAGTGAATCTGGACTTTGCTTCTCAGAAGGTCGCAAAAGGGAATAACATGGGTCTGGGACTCTGCAACCATCATAAATAGGAATCAGTTGCCAAGTATCTGAATGTAAAACATGTGACCATGGGAATGCTGCAATGGTCATAAGTGTGAAGTAAGTCAGAAGTCACTTTTTTCAATGCCGTCACTAAATGAATTGTTGTAAATTGAGGACCACCTGCACTTATCCATGCCATGGTCTAGCCTCAGCCATATTTCTAAGGGGTTATAATAAAATCAGGAGGCATACAATAATTTCATATCCAGAATGATGTCAGCCTTCAAAGAATCTAAAGGCTGCAGCTAACACCCACAGAGTAATAGAATGAATGAATGAATGAATGAATGAATGAATTCTTTATTGGCCAAGTGTGATTGGACACACAAGGAATTTGTCGTGGTGCATATGCTCTCATATACATAAAAGAAAAGATACATTCATCAAGAGTCAAGAATCATAAGGTACAACACTTAATGATAGTCATAGGGTACAATAAGCAATCAAATCATACTAGGAAACAGTTGATATAAATCGTAAGGATACAAGCGACCAAGTTACAGTCATACAGTCACAAGTGGGAAGGGATGGGTGATAAGGAGTTATGGGAAGATTAATAGTAATAGTGGTGCAGACTTTGTAAATAGTTGAACAGTGTTGAGGAAATTATTTGTTTAGCAGAGTGATGGCATTTGGGGAAAAAATTGTTCTTGTGTCTAGTTGTTCTGGTGTGCAGTGCTCTATAGCGTCGTTTTGAGGAAAGGAGTTGAAACAGTTTATGTCTTGGATGTGAGGGGTCTGTAAATATTTTCACAGCCCTCTTTTTGACTCGTGCAGTATACAGGTCCCCAATGGAAGGCAGGTTGGTAGTAATTGTTTTTTGCAGTCCTAATGAAAATTGCCTTGTGTTTATTGATTGTACTGATACAACCTAACTGGTTGTATGCAAAGCTTTATGAGTCTTGAAAAATTATGTATATAGGAGCCTTTTGAGTCCCGGGCCTGAGAATGTGGGTTGTGATTTAGCTCAGATGTTGTATGCTGTTTTGTTATTACTTTTCCTGTCTTACTGGTTTCTTGATCATTCTGTTACTAATTCTCATAGCTGTGTTCATCCTAGGGCAATTTTTTTTTTGGAGATCTGATGCTGTTTTTCCTGTTCTGGATTTCAGGCACTGAGATAGGGATATCAGATGAAATAGAATGAAATCCTGTCAAAAGGATTTTGTGTTCCTGGGCAATCTCCAGGATGGTTTCCAACACACCTAGTGTTGAAACCCTTCCTCACGTGTACTTCAGCTGGAATCAACTGATAGGCCACAGACTTTTCCTGCTGTAGAGTCACAGGATAGTTTTAAACCTTGGTGGCTCAGGCTGTTAATTGCCTGCACTTAAGTTCCAGCTGCCTACAACTGCTGTAGGCTCGAATCCCACCAGGCTCAAGGTTGACTCAGCCTTCCATCCTCTCGGGGTAGGTAAATTGAGGACCCAAGATTGTTGGGGGCAATAAGCTGACTTTGTAAAAATGCCGCTTAGTAATAAGCAGGCATATGCAATGGAAGGAAGGCTATTGCTGAGCGCATTGGGTTGTGCTCCAAAAAATTGTAAGCCGCCCTGAGTCTTCGGAGAAGTGTGGCATATAAATGTAATTAAAAAAAAACATAGAATCCTTTCAGATATAATGCTATGGTTTGTTCATTAGCTTGAATTGAGGTTGACTCAAAATGGCAAACTGAGATTTGCTTCTAACTACAAAACTGTGACATGATATGTACATTTATATGTTCAAGGTTGTTTTCAAACCTGAATCTTATACATTTGGCTCCAAGCTTTTTTGTGAGGGAAAGGAGATTTTGCTCATATGTGGCCAGGCAGCACAATTTTTTACCTGCTTGGACACAGGACATGTGTTTTTCTTTAGTTTAGGCCTAGAAGTTTTCTTAATATTTATGCAAGAATACATTGGTTTGATAGCAATGCCTGAAAAATTACCCATTGGGGAACAAAGTAAGCTTAATACCTTTCAATAGGAAACTCGGAGACGTTGGATCTAGTTTAAAATGTTAGAGGCCTAGAGTCTTGTGAAAATGGAACATAAGTTAGAAAATCCACCATGAGAAATTCAGTGTGTTGCCTCTGATAATTTCATTTCATTCATTTATTTGGGTGCTGTAACTTGTGCTGGATTTCTCCAATTTTGCAAAAAGATTTTGTCCAGGGATGAAGTTTGCTTCCTGGCTATGGCAGCTTTGCAGGGGCTGCATGCCTAAATCCATTCAGTCCAATTGCCACATCACTTAAGCACACAAAACTGTGTGAAAATTCTCATAAAAATTAATATAGTTTCCACAAACATTCCTGTACATCTCTGAGCCACAATAGAGATTTTTAAACCTTTTTTTTGGTTTTTTTTTTTGAGAAATACTATATTGCAAAATTTGGAAAAGTGTAACTTGGTAGTCCAGAAAGTGGACTACTATTAGGTTGATTATTAAAAATGATACTTGGGGACAATCAAACCCTCATCTCTCCTTGCAGAAGTACATTTCCTTTGGACATATTCCTCAAGAGCGTTTCATTTCAATTGCCAGCTATTCAGAAATTGTTGGAAGCCAGTTTTCTGACATTTTCAGGTACAGCCACACTCAGAATGCTGGAGAAAGATGTGCCTGTTAGTACTTCCTCCACCTAACAGGAGGAAAATCCAAAGATATTCAACCAGTGCCCTGCCTCCCATCTATGTTTTCATTTCATATATGTGATGGTTTCCCATCTAGCCCAACGAGATATTATGGTCGGGGGATGTTGCAAACCACAAAGTCATTCTCCCTTTGCTGTATTTTAAATAGTAGCATCTTAACAAGCCTCAATGGCAGCTGACCTCTGCGGGGACGAGAAGGATAAGGTCATGGCCAGAGTGACTCAATAATTCATTCTCCCTCCCTCCCTCCCTCCCTCTCTCCCTCTCCCTCCTCCCTCCCTCCCTCCCTCTCCCTCACCCTGTCCCTCCTCCTCTCTCCCTCTCCCTCCTCTCCCTCCCCTCCCTCCCTCCCTCTCTCCCTCTCCCTCACCCTGTCTCCCTCCCTCCCTCTCTCCCTCTCCCTCTCTCCCTCTCCCTGTCTCCCTCCCTCCCTCCCTGTCTCTCTCCCCCTCCCCCTCTCTCTCTGTCTCTCTCTCTCTCTCACACAGACACACACCCCTTGTGAGAAGTGAGTCCACACCAGTTCTTCCCAACTTCCATGTTGCAAACTCCCATCAGCTGTGATTTGGGAGGTGCTGGTAATGAGCTAGAGATAAATGGTATCTGCTTATGAATAGAGATGATGGTGTGGGAAAACTCAGGGGCAGATGTGAGAGCAGTGGACAGACCACATGTGGAAGGGAGGGAATCCTTTGCATAAGACAAAAAAAGCAGTGCTTCAGCTGTTCTCAGAAGCATCACAGAAACAGGATAAGTGTCTGAGACCTTTGATACCACACAAGCTGGTCCGCCTTGTGAGCACTTGTCATGTGAATCCTTATCATGCTTTTGGGCAGGGAGGAGGCAATCCAGTAAGAGCCCAGAAGCTTTGTTAGGGGATTTTTTTTTTTTTTGCATGCTTGGCCACCTTGTGTTTTTAATGTCTTTTTTTCCCCCTGAGGACCAGCACAGAGCAATGGCATTGAGCCTTTTTTGGGGGGGTGTTCTAGAGTTGTTGATTTAAACAAATTTTATTCAATTTTTAACATTTTTTTAAAACAGCTCTTTTCAGTAGACAGCATGTTCCCGGGTCGTCACTTTTACATGCAAATATGACAGTAGGTCTATATTCATTTTAAGCATTTAACTTCACTTCTATTCCATTTTAACATTTTAAAAACATCATTTGTAAATCTTACAAATAACAATATATTGCCCATCATATTAAAGATAAAGTTCATCCATATCTATCCTTTAATTATCTTCACATTGTTAATACTCTTTTATCATTTACAGAATTCTTTTGTCCGTCAGATTTGCCCTTTCATCACATATTCTCTCCATAATTCTAAATCCGTACAAATTTTGACACTAAAAAGAATGAGAAAAAAAAACCTAGACTTGCCCCCCTTTTACTACTTTGAAAGTGACACCTCAGTGGTTAATATAGTAGCATAATCATAATCATTCCCTTTAAAACGAAAGATAGAGAAAGAAGAAAAAAAAAGAGAAAAGAAAAGCTACCTTACAATATATCTCTAATCGATTGGGTTCTGCAACACATATCCCCCCTAAGATTTATTTATGGTTCCAAAATAATAATAAAAATAACTAATCTTGGTTATTGACAAATCTCATTTTTAGACATTTTCTAAAATCATTTCAATTAATTCAATTTATCTAATCATCATTTACCTTTCTTTTGTAAATAAAAAATAAAAATGTGAGTATTGTCAGTAACCCCTATTGTTTTACACTTTTATAATTACAATATATTCTTATTACCATTTCTTCGTGCAGAACCCCCTTTTTTAATAGATTAGCCATTATCTCTATGCAAACAAGTTTCTTTCATCATTATGTAATTCCCATGTCTCTCTATCTTTTGTTCTTGTTTCTTGTTCCTTCTCCTCTCTTTTATCCGCTATCCCCCTTCTCTATCCAGTTTAAATCCCTCTCTCTCTTTGCCTTTCTGCTCTCTATCCTTCTGGACCTTTCTAACATGCCTAATTTCATAAATGTTCCCCTTTTAATTATCTTCTTAAGTTTCATTTTTTTGACCATCCTCACTTTCCCTTTTATTGTATTATCTTTGTTAGTTGTCTTCTTAAAATGGCTTTCGCTTGTGCTGGCTCCCTTCTCTCCCTTTTATCCTGCTCTCCCTTCTCTATCCAGTTTAAATCCCTCTCTCTCTTACCTTTCTGTTCCTTTCTTCTGAACCTTTCTAACATGCTTAATTTCATAAATGTTCCCCTTTTTAGATACTTTCTTAGGTTCCGTTTTTTAGCCACCCTTCCTTTCCCTTTTATTTGTATTAATCTTTGTATTAATTGTCTCTTTAAGATGGCTTTCTCTTGTGCTGGCTCCTCCCTTTCCAAGGTTCATTCTTCTTTATTCAGCATTTCAATGCCCATGTTTTCTGCAACGAGCCAAGTTAGTTCAATCACTTCCTGTAGCAGTTCTTTCATACTTTTAAACTCCATTTTTAATTCTTTGGATGGCCACCAGAATTTTTATTTTCCTTATTTCTCCTTCTTTAAATTTTCTATAATCCTAACCCAGGTCCAGAGTCTATATCAATATCACCAATTAGTCCAATAGTCCGTCTTTGTGTATTCAAGCTTTCACTTTCTGTGAGTCTTGCTTTTTTATTTCAGGTCTCTTTAAAATGTAACAACTCCAGTCCACAAAGGAACAAGATAGTTTCTTTCTTCTTTAACTTCCAATTTTTCTCCACAGAGTGGCACTTTCTGCACAGAGTCTTAACCCTTTCCTTTTATTTTGATATTCAAAATTTTCCAAGCCCCAAACTTAAGTTCTTACGCTGGCTTCTTCCTTTCCCGGTTTGAAGCCCCTTATAGCTGTCAAAAATATTTTACTTATTTTTTCCTTCACTTGGAACTGCGCGCTTCTGTTTCTTTTTAAAAACTCATCTTTATCTTAATCCCGGGGTGCCTTGATCTTACCATCCGATACTCCCGGTTCCTCTGCTGTCGACTTCTCTCTTTCCTCCTGCACCAATCTTAATCCCGTTGAGACCTTCTCTTCGAGGTGGCCATTTTTGACCACCACTTCTTGACGTCTTGGAGGGAAAAGACCAGACCCAAAAGGGGAGATGCGGCTCCCTCACTCTGGCTGGCAGATTTCCCTTTCTCCGCCCCTCGAGGCAGCTTCAGCCCCGAACCTTGCAGGATCGGGCTCTCCGACAAGAGCCAGGCTGCGGTCGTGGGCGATCACAAACCGCCGCCCGTTTCGAGAAGGCTCAACCCGGAAGCTAGAGTTGTTGTTATCCCGTCACTAAGTCCAACTCTTTGTGACCCCATGAACCACAGCACACCAGGCCACCCTGTCCTGCATTGTCTCCTGGAATTTGCCCAAATTCATGTTCATTGTGTCAGTGACACAGTCTATCTCATCCTCTGCCACCCCCTTCTCCTTTTGCCTTCAGTCTTTCCCAACATCAGGGTCTTTTTCCCCAATAAGTCCTGTCTTATTTGGTGGCCAAAGTGTTTGAGTTTTAGCTCCAGTATCTGTCCTTCCAAAGGACAGTTGAGGTTGATTTTCCTTTAGGAGCTCTAGAGAATATTCACCGAGAAAAAAGGGGATAGGAATAAATGGCTGGAAAAGAAGATGTTGTATTTTGATATCAGCTGATACATTGCAGATGTGTTAGAGCGGGGCTGTCAAACTCCCGGCCTGTGGGGCAGATGCGTCACACGCCGGCCACGCCCATACCTGGTTTAGCAAAGAGGGGAAAAGTCCCGATACGTCATGTGACGCTACCCTGACAACGTGAGTTTGACAACCCTGTGTTAGAGAAGAGTGTTTCAGCTATTAGCCAGGCAAGGTTGGGGGGATTTCCATGTTAACATAAAACATTTGGAAAGCTCCAGTTTGGAGAAAACGGCTTTCTGTACTAAAAAGGATATATAAATGGGAAGAGTGTAGCATTTGTATGGCTCTCTACTGCTCACAGGTGGTGGCTTACGATATCTGAGAACATAAGAACTGCCTTGCTTAATTGAAATAAAAGTTGCATCTGGCTGTCATTAGTTTCCCATCTGATCATTAGGTTTATACCACTTGATGATAGCTTAACATTAGAGTGCATGTTTTGCTTATTAATACTCCTTATAGAATGATATTGTCACCCTCCCTTTTAACTCCTGTAATGTTGGATAATTTCATGGAGAATAAATCCTGTCCATGAACATGCTCTTTTAATGTGGTGCATTTTATAATTATATAATGTTTTGCAAGTGGCTTTCTCCCATACTTTCTCCCATGGTGAATAGAAAAGTAAAATAGCAAGTTCCAATTGCATCTCCCAGTTGAGTTTATTGGGAGTATGGCATCCTTTGTCCAAAAGGTGACAGCGGTAGAAGGAACAGGAGCTTTTCTGGGATGAGGTTTACACTTCTTTCAAGTTGTGTCTCCCTGATATTTATGGTGGGGGCCTGAATTTAGCTGTCGGACCAGATTCAGTTCCTCACTTGAAGATGAATCAGGCTTATTGCTTTATTTCTCCAAAACAAATATAGCCTAAACAGCGATACACATTCAGAGAATTGACTGTGCAATCACTGATTTCTCAAGTTATTTTAACTAATTTGCTGTCAACATGCTATTTTGGGTGGGAGGGGTGGAGAGAGAAACACCAGATTGTATTAAGAAATTAATGCTCACGTCTATTTCCAGGCAGTTGTCATACTGGAGAAGAAGCTTGGAGAAATGTGGATAAAAATCCCTTGTGTGGATGACGTTGGGAGCTGCACCTACGATGATGTTTGTGCCCTGCTGGACAGCCTCATCCCTCCAGGCCAGCCATGTCCACAGCCATTGCAAAGTTACGGCCTTCCATGTCACTGCCCGTTCAAAGCGGTGAGCCCTCTTCCTCATTTCGTTTCTTAGTCTTGGAAACACAGCAACAAAATCCTTTGGGCACCAGCAGCTCCTTACACTCATCGCTCTGTAAAGTTGTGCACCTCCAATAATTGTGTGCCTCCATCCATGCAGCTCTGTCCAGAAATAGATGATGAATTTGCCAGGATTTTCAGCTCTAGTCAAATCCTGCTCTAAGGTTTTGGGTTTTTTGGGGGTTTTTTTTACTTGTATTTACATAACCTCAGCCTTACGATTACAAAAGGGATACATTCAGGTGGCCCACAATGCAGAGCATCTCTGTGAAAACTTATCAATTAAAGTACAATGATGCATTAAAATAAAGGAATTAACTTGCAAATAGAACTGCGCATCTTTCAGTGGGGAATCTGGATTTTCTGTGAAAGCACATGGCTTGCTATGATCACAAAATGCAATCCATGTGCAAGTTTCCCAGAGTTCCTTATTTTGCCACATTTCAGCCCAATTCTGTTGCTCTTCGCTATTCTGCCCGTGTTAATTTCCAGATTCTTTTTCAAATCTGGTTTTAGCAATCCATCTTGCCGTAGTAGTTATCCTTTTTCTCAGAGCAGCTAGCCAGCGACTTAGGCTATAGAAAATCTGCTGGATAGCAGCTGACCAGAATGGGACTTTTAGACTCCTACTGTTGGCCGCGCCTGCTTCTCCTACAGGGTTTCGCCTCCATGTTATTATCCACCAGCTTTTCTCCTCGGCTGGCCCACCCTCATCCTTTCGCCTTGGCCAGTGGGCCTCAGCCCCTCCATTCCAGGCCCTTTGGCATGCCCCATTCATCAAAGTACAATTTGTCTTGGGTGTTTGGCCCCACCCCCAGCCCATGGACCAATTGCATCACGACTACCACCATTGGCAGTCAGCCAATTGGCTGGCGGCGAACTGTCTTGGGTGGCAAACCCTGGAGGAGAAGCAGGCGCAGCCAACGGTAGAAGCCTAAAAGTCCTAGACCCTCCCGCTGACTATCCACAACTGCCTCTAGAACTTGAATAACAGTATAGAAGCAGACAGTGGAATTTTCCATACTGGGTTATGTTCAAGCATACAGTTTTGTTTAAGCAATTTGCATTGGTCTTTTACTGATTACACTGAAGAGCTATTTCATTAGTTCATCCTGTAAATGCTTCCTCATTTCTGCTTCTGTTTCAAAAGATATCCTTGGTGTTTACTGGTACTGAAATGATACTCTGATAGACAGGGAAAGGCAGTGTATCAGTATTATGCAGACTGATGGGATGGTTTGTCTTTCTTCTTTTCAGGGTACCTACAACCTTCCTTCCTCTGAATTCTTCATACCCAACATGGATTTGCCTTCTTTCCTCACCAATGGAGACTACAGGGTGAGAGCTGTGTTGAGCAATGGGGACCAAGAGCTGTCCTGCACCAAGCTCTCCTTCTCTTTGCAGGCAGAGAAACGGTGGCTACACTGAGTCTCAGCATCAAGCACCATGTTTCTTCAGTTTTTTCTATCCTGTTATGACTAACATGAAGACTTATTTTGCAGCGTTTAAAGAGGAAGGGTTATGGTTACTGCTTTTGTGACTGCTGTTAATTACTGGGAGCACCATTGGAGAATCCATGGAAAGAATGTTCCTTATTAGAAAAAGATGCCTGCCCATCTAAAACTTATTAAGGACCAGATTATACAAATTATAGCAATGGGAATCTGCATACATTAAGCATATGTTTAGCTGGCAGACAGACTGCCAGGTGCAATGGGCCCAGCATTGCAACACTCCATTGGAGGATTCCCTTATTAGATTTCCCTACATTCCAGAGTCTTAAATGGTAGCTAGAGGCCTCTTCAAGGCAGGAGGTAGTAGAAGTGCACTGATGACAGGATAATCTGAACCAGGTGTCAAAAAAACAGGAGAAATTACATTTTTTACTTTGTGGATGCTCCTTCAGTCTAGTCAGATTTGGTTATCCCTCTGACATTTTACAGAACCTATATGGAGTGGCTCATTCAGTATACCAGAAATATTTTTAGGAGTGGACAGTTTCTAAATGATGCCTTGTGCAATTCAACCAGCCTTTTTCATCCTGAGATGAGCTTTGTGAATGTGGGAGCTAAAAAATATACTGACAAAATCAGGATTGTTCCCATTTTTTTTTTTGCAATACATTCCATTTACACTCTCTTACATTTTGTGGTACATTTTGTTAGCTAGTATTATCTACTGCATAAAAATGTGCGTCCTTGTCCTTTGTTCTTAAGCTTAATGTTTTCTTGAGGAGGTGAGTCACAGCAATCATGAAAAGTAGCTTTAAAAAAAATGAGCAATTTCCATTTATATAAGAGTGCACTAACTTTTCTTTTAAAAAACCTAACTGCTTGCGGAAGTATTGCTGGGCAAAGCAGCACAGATCCTTCTAAATGAGCATTTCTCTCCTTGTTTGAAGACTGGTTTTCTTGTTCCTGAGGAACCAACTAGTTCCACTTACTAACAAGTGTCTTAGAACACAACTATCTATTATTTTCTAACATATTGTACATCCTATGCATTAAGCAAAACTGAGTGTCCAATTGGAAAACAAACTAATGACCCAGGAGATAATCAAATAACTCAAGACATCAATCAGATATGGTATTGTGCCGTAATTTGAATGTCATGTATATATATCTTGTTACAGAAGGTTCAGTGTCCAAACAATGATTGCCAAGTGATTCTCTGATAAAACGAAAGTGTATTATTGCTGTCTTAGCAAAATATGTTAAAATTAAAACATTTTCTGATCACAGCCCTTGAGAAGTATTAACAATGAGCTGTCATAAGCCTCTTTACTAATGGAAGGAAGCATTGGCATGCTGTTCTTTTGAGCCTTTGTCCTGCTTTGTTACATGATTTGCTTCTTTTGCACTGGGCTTGCTGTAGTTCTTATAGCCAACCTGGCTCACCATGGAGTGATGAGGGATTCTACTTATCAGCAGCTTGTTAGAACCCGAAACTCTTTTGGACCGAGAAGGAATTATTTGATTGAGGTTCACTACTTGTTTTTCACATCTAAGGGAGAACTAGAACTTGGTTTCCCATTTCGACCCTAGGACCTTAGGTGCTATACCTTATAAGCCCTCAGATGATCTTCTAGATATTTTGGGACTACTAAAAAGTAAGCTCTGTAGAGCTGGACTTGACTCCTGGTAATTGCTTAAGAGGTTTCTATGTAATTGATTCCAGCAATAATAGAAAAGTATAGTGTGCCCTTGCAACTTTCTGGGGTTCTACTTCCCAGTCTAACCTATAGTTCTGAGGGTTCCTTGGACATCTCCCATCCAAAGTATATTAGATCTGATGCAGCTTAGCTTTTTGCACTTAGCTAGAGCCAATTAGGTACAATCCCTGCCTCCTGACCATACTACCTAATGCTTAAGGTGCATTCATGCAAACAATCCAGAAAAGAATCTTTGCCCTTATACAGAGTTCTCCAAGCTTGGCAACTTTAAGACTTGTGGGAGTTAAGGCCCACAAGTCTTAAAGTTGCCAAGTTTGGGGACCCCTGCCCTTATAGCTCTAGTTTAAGAATTAGGCTTGACAGCAATTACTGATTTAAAAACTACAGAATCTTTCTCCCAGCTGTAAGAATAACCTTGGATGTATTCTGTTGATTTTTTTCCACTTTGTCCTCTGAGCAGTAAGGCGCTTAGCTTCTATACCTGCATTTCTGTGCAGAAATGTATATTTTGATGCTATTGTTTTTAATAATGTTAACAGAAATCTATGTCTCAAGTATTAGGTTTCATTGAATTTTTGGTGTTGCTTGCAATTTGATGGCATTCCACACAGTTTAAAAGGATAGGCTAAAATGTCATCTTATTCCACTAAAATTGTTTTATGTTCTATTCTCTGACTTCCTAAATCTTGGTTCTCCCATCTACTCAATATGCTTTTTGATTTATCTCCACTATGTACAATATGTTCCATTTTTACTTTAATTCTAATAAAAGTCATGTCATTTGGTATGAACAGGAAAAATTTGGCACACCTTATGCTGGAGTAACTATCCAAACTTTATACTTAGAGAACTTTTGTTGCTTAATCTTGAGTAAATTTGAAATTTTGTTTTAGTACATGAAATTTCCAAGTAAGAATCTGGGAAATTGACAGGGAGCGGCAAAAGTTTCCTTATATTCTTATATTCACAGCAATGCAGTGATCTCCTTCTCTCATCCATATAATTGTCTCTAAATCACATATATTCACATTTTTAATTCACATTTATATCCCGCCCTTCTCCGGAGACTCAGGGCAGCTTACAATCTTTTTGGAGCACAATCCAATGTGTTCAGCAATAGCCTTCATTCCATTGTATATGCCTGCTTATTACTAGGGCTTTTTTTTTTGTCCCCCCCCCCAAAAGCGGCATTTTTACGAAGTCAGCTTATTGCCCCCAACAATCTTGGGTCCTCAGTTTACCTACCCTGAGAGGATGGAAGGCTGAGCCAACCTTGAGCCTGGTGGGATTCCAGCCTGCACTAATTGCAGGCAGCTGGAACTAAGTGCTAGGTGTTTAACAGCCTGCACCACCAAGGTTCTATATAAAGATTCTAGACATGACTGTATTGCCTTCAAACCATGCAACTATCTTGTATTTCTATTTTAATTGTCAGAGCTATTGCATAGCTATGTGACTAACATTATTCAGTAAGCTAGTTACAACTTTGTACAGCAAAGGCATATATATCATGTTTAAAAAGTTCCTTTATCTTTTCCTGTAATATTTTTCTTTAAGGATAGGTTTTCTTAGTTTCTGTAATAATACTTAAATCCCAATCTTGATTTACAGAGATATTTGACATGAGCAATACCTTTTCTTCTGAAAGAAACAATGGGAATTCAAAATAAACCTTTTTGTGTTATAATAAAGTAGACATGTAATTAATTCAAACCATTCCTATAAAAATGCAATTCTTATGGTCATAAAGTGAAATGGAAATGATCACATAGGATGGTTGAAGTGGGAAGAAAGGCCATCTTTATTCCTTTTAATACCTTTATAACACGTTTTGCTTCTGAGCATTGTAAATGTGAAGAACACAACTTTATGTTATCATCATGAGTAATGTGGGAAATAGGGCACACAGAATTTCCCTGAAACTGATATTTGGTCACAAAACATAACTTTTTAGCAACAATTCAGAAACGATCTGCCATCGTTGTCTTTTACAGAGTTCTCCCCTCCCCAATGTAGCCTATATCCCCATGATTTCCTGGTAATCTTCCATTTAAGGACTTTCTGGTCCAACTCTCCTAAGCTTTTTAAGATTGGCCAGGTGCTGCAATCAGCTGCGAGCCACATATGTATTTTTCTACACTACTGGTAATGTTGCCAACCTTTTACTATTTCAGTTTTAAGTATTTTTTAATAAACCCGTGATAGTCAGGCAACAAATTGTAACCATTTGTTCTGGCTAAGAAAACTCTACCTGGATTCTTAAAACATTATTCAGTTACTAAATCTACTAGAACAAAACCAGATTTTGTTTCCAAATCTGTTTATTGAAAATGAGTATCAATAGAGAATATTTTAAAAAAAAATAAACCACATCTGGACTGCAATAGCCTATTACTACATAAGAAAAACTTCATGAAGATATCTCCTTTTAATGTATTTTATTGCATAGTATAAATCACATTCCTAACTACTATTTTACATGCTCCTTTTTACATATTTTGTTAAAGTGAATTGATGGTAGGCAGAGAAGAAAACAACCATATAAAATTATATTTGAGTCATAAGATATTGTGGGAAAAGGAAGCCAGCTTATTGTGAATTACACACATTGGGGAGACTTGGTCCAATATTGAAGGGCACTCACCAAAGGCATATTTAGCAAATCTGATCTAAGAAGACAAGAACAAGAGAAATGTTACTCCTGGTTTTTGTATCTAAAAGTTTGGGTTGTGCTTCAAAAAAAATTTTTTTAAAAAAATTGTAAGCCGCCCTGAGTCTCCGGAGAAGGGCAGGATATAAATATGAATTAAAAACAAGCACAAATACACTTAAAAGCTTTGGGCTCTCTGTGGCTGGGTTTGTGCAGTCCCCTACATCAAAATGTGCTTTGCTTACGTGCAAGCCATGATGAAGCAAATTAAGGGTTAGCATGTGATTGCAGACTGTTTAAACTGCATTCATAAAATAAGTTCATTGCTTGTATATCAAAAACATATTTGTCTAACAGATTTCCGTAGCAATCTAGTTTGTCTTAAAACTCCATTATTCTGAGAGGACAAATATTTTTGTTGAACTATATGTCTGGCCTGATGATCAGCGAAGATGGGTTTGCTCACTGTGTAAAGCAATAAGTGTTTGCAATGCACCAATAGGAACCCAGGTGTTCCCTAAGGTTTGCAAACTATGATTTACCATCTAGTAACTCATTGCCTGCAGGCCAGATGCGTCACACGCTGGCCACGCCCACACCTGGTTTAGCAAAGGGGGAAAAGTTGTGATACATCACATGATGCAGACGCAGCCGTGACGACGCAAGTTTCACACCCAACACATGAGTCCGAACACTGTGGTTTAATTCTTGCAACTTGTATGGCCGCCTGATGTAACAAAACAAAAGCAAAGCGTATCAAATGCAATACAAGAGAAAGAGAAGAGAAATAGAATCCTTTATTGGCCAAGTGTGGTTGGACACACAAGGAATTTGTCTTGGTGCAAATACTCTCAGTATACATAAAAGATACATTCGTCAAAAATCATAAGGTACAACACTTAGTGATAGTCATAAGGTACAATAGACAAAAGAAATTGTTGACCAAGGAGACCAATCAATATGCCAAATGATACTTAAAGCAGAGTTTCTCAACTTTGGCAACTGTAAGATGTGTGGACTTCAACTTCCAGAAGTCCTACTTAGCCTGGCTGGGGAATTTTAGGAGTTGAAGTTCACATAGCTTAAATACCAATAAAGGAGGATATTTGTAGCTCAGGGTTGAAATGAGGGCTCCTTAGTGCTCTCAGAGCTTGCTTGTTTTCTTGCAGAAGTTTCATTATCCCAAGTAGATAAATTCAGCAGTGCTAGTAAAGAGTGTGGTTTGGTCAGTATAAACTGACATATAATTATATAAACTGATAGCAAATAGCACTCTTTACTAGCACTGATGTTGTTACCTAATTTGGGTACTGAAATGTCTCCAAGAAAACAAGCAAACTTGGCACCAAGGACCAGTCATAACTTAAAAAGTGGCCAAGTTTGAGAAACATTGCCTTAGAGCAGGGGTCTTCAAACTTGACAGCTTAAAGACCTGTGGACTTCAACTCCCAGAATTCCTCCTCCAGCCATGTTAGCTCATGAATTCTGGGAGTTGAAGTCCACAAATCTTAAATTTGCCAATTTTGAAGACCCTTGCCTTAGAGCAGTGTTTCTCAACCTTCGTGACTTTTAAGATTTGCAGAATTCAATTCCTAGAATTCTCCAGTCAGCTGTGCTGGCTGGGGAATTCTGGGAGTTGAAGTCCACAGATCTTAAGAATCTCCATGGTTGAGAAACACTGCCTTAGAGTGTTAACAGCCTTATAATAGGGTCATCTAAATCTTGGGGGAAACTCAGGTGCTTTGACAAAAAAAGCCATGCTTACTGGAGCCGCTAGATGGCACTCTCACAAAAGGGACTTGGAGCATGCTGATTTTGTCGGATCTATGCAACAAGCAGAACAAACAGGCAGTCGCATTATATAGCCCTGTGCCACACCAGGTCTTTACGGATAATAACCAACACCCTGGATTGCAGCTAGACATCTGGCGGAAGCCAATGCAGTTTGGCAAAGAGTGGTGCAACAATTGCCCCGGCCAAGGCATTCTGAACCAGTTACAACTTAAGAGTGCTGTACTGATCCAAACAGGAGGTGACCAAGCCCTGTTTCAACAAAGCCCGGCTGAAATGAGCCAGGTGCATGCATCTGATATCTGGCGGAAATAATAATAATGCATTTAATTAATAGGCCATTCAAATCCCAGTAAAAAATCCTGCAAGAACTCCTTCCTTTCTCCTTAGCCTTCTAGTTAATAAATTTACCAAAAATCTGAAGCTGCTGCTCTTTGGCAACAGCTAAAAATCGAGGGCTAGAAACCACTCCTTTTTTCTTGCTGCCCGCAAGATTCCTTCTTATTCTTTATCATTTACTTTCTCTGTTTTGAAATAGCTCAGGGCATTTTACAACACCAAAAAATATTCACTCATGGTCAGAATCCATTTTGGGAAGAGAGCTGCAGCCCCGGCGAAAAAGAGACCACCACTCAGAATGATTGCATGATTTCTCATTAGGAATAAGGACAGCAACAGCCGATAACTGTACCAAGAAAGCCTCAAAACAATTTGGGATGAACACCCTTTGAATGCTGTGGGAGTAGGAATGGATTTCCAGAGGAAAAAAATTGCAGACTACAGGAACCAGGAGCACCACTCAGGTGACCCTGAGGACACAGATAAACCTCCAAGTGCTTCAAAGACCCTCTAAAAGGATGCAAATGACCAGCTGTCTGCAAGGAGTATAAATCTTTTCATTCCTGTCAGAGCTGAAGAAGCTTCTTGGATGAGAAGCGAAACGTCTTCGAAGAAAAAAAAAACAAAGTCCAATTGCTTCCTGAAAAAAGAAGCACCTTTGGGACTCCTGGCGCTTTGCTACCAACCGAGCTCCCTGCAGATGCACTAACCAGACGGGGCCGGGCTGCTGCTGCTATACAAGAGCCGAGTCTTGCCTCGCGAAGGCCAGGCATGTTAAACCGCAGCCGGCGGGCTCCGCCTAGGCCTCCTTCCGTCTCCTGCGGAAAAAGCGCTGCCGCAGAGCGGGAGGAAGAAGAAGAAGCGCGGCCGAGCTTAACTCAAGGAGCAGCAGCATCTCCGCTGCAACGGACCGGCGTCCCCATAAGGGGCGCAAGTCAAAGCTTCCGGTCGGCGGCGTGAAGACGCAAAACCCAAAACACAGCCTCGGTGTAAGCTTTTTTTCGGCGGAAATCGGAGTCGCCGAGCCCGGGGCGGAGTAGAACTCAGCGTTCCCGAAAGCGTCACACCATCTCCACGTCGACCGCGGACCCGGCGTGGTCACGTGAGAGGAGAAAGCAAGTTCAATCAGATGACCTGTCACAGGAAGGGGCCAAAATGGAAAGCCGGTGAAAAGGAAAAGGCAAAGAGATTAATGGTGGAGGTGGGTCTGGCTTTGGCTTGAAGAGGCTGTGGCAGCTTGATAAGGGGACCGGCTTAGAGGCTTGGCTTGCGTGCATGGGGAAACAAACGGGGCTTTTCTTAGGCTGCTTTCATTTCGCTGATGCGGCCAAGCATTCAGTAGCCCCAAGGCAGGGGAGCGTCCGGGTTTTCTCCCAGCTGTGCGGAGGCCCACAAGGCTGGCACAGCCCCGGGGTCGGGTGCGGGGAGATGGAGGCTCGGGAGTGGGTCGTTTGGCAAATGTCAGCTGAAAAAACATTAAGTTTATGTGAAAAGCGTTACGCTTTTTAAAGGTACCCTTTAACGATGGAAAGAGCATTTGTGAAACCAAGTGAAACCAAGCAAGTGAAAGGGATCGGGGTTCTTTTTTCCGGATTTGAGTAGTTGTTTACAGAGATAGTATATATGTGACCAGTTGGAAACTCTATGGACCTCCTTGTATTGGGAAAGGGGGTAAAAATGAGGTATTTCTAAATAAATATCGTGCTCTGAAGAATGTTTAATGTGTGTTGGAATAATTGCCATTGGAATACTTGTGAATAAAGGAACAGGGAAAAGAAAAATGCAGTATATGACCCATCTTTATTGGAGTAGGTGCGGTTTAGATAATGACTCCGTGTGCATGTGTGGGTAGGTATGTTTGTGTGTGAAATATGTTTCTGCAATGAAGTTCTTCCTGTTTAGGGAAATGATCTGGAGGCAACTTACAAAATGCTTCAAAGCTAGAACTAATAGTTGCCTCTGTAAGCCCTAAATAGAGACTTTCAAGAATGCTACATTAGCCAAACTAGGATGCAGGAACAGTGAAGAACAAGACTCTGAAACAGCTCTCTCCAACTTGATGTTCTGCAGACATGTGTGAACACTGAAGAGGTAGTCCTCACTTAACAACTGGAATTTCCATAGCTAGGTGACATCATGAAATGTGACATTGTATGACTGCATTGTTGAGCGAGGGCAGTTCCGGCACTTCTAGTTAATGTTATTAAGCAAATCCTGCACCATTATTGAGCGTGAGATAACAAGATTTGCAACCTTCTACCAGCTTCATCATTGACTTTGCTTGCCAGAAGCTGGCAATGAAGGTTGCAAATTGTGATTGTGTGACCATAGGATGTTGCAGCGTTGTAATTGCAAGCATGTCACTGAGTACCTGGGTTGTAATCACATGACTGTGAGAACTGATCCTAAGTATCACTTTTTTTTCAATGATGTACATTTGTACGGTCAGTGAATGAGTGGTTAAGTGAGGACCAGTCCAGAACTTTCCAGAGTTTAAACACACCTGGGAAACAGAGGGGTAAATTGGAGCCTAAGTGTAATATAATATCCTCTCTATTTGTAGAAATATGTCAGTTTGTGATTCACTTCAGCATGTTGGTCTTTATCTACAGCTTCCCATAACAGTGATCATCATTAGGAGGCAATAAACCATAGCATCTGTCTTTTGCACTACTGTTGCATTATTATCATTAATATAGAATTCTTGAGGAAACTCGTGAGAATTATAAATTCTAAAACTATTCTGAGTTTTGCATACTCTATCCATGCCAAAGACAGTTTTCTGTAGTTTAGTTAGTGTTTGAATGAAAAGTGCTCATTGCTGTGTTTTGGACTGCGGTCAGAAAAGGACAAGAACATAGGTCACCCTTGATCTCTGAAGAATCCTTTTGCTTTGCTAACATTTCTCCTATCTAAGGTTGTAAATGACTGGTATTTTTCCAAGTTCTACCTTCCTTTAGCAAGGTTCTTTTTCTTTGCTTGCTGTTTCGGATAGAATTAGCCTTTTATGGTTCCTGCTGTTTCGTAATCTCTAATCTTAAAAAGAAAAGAAAAGAAAAGAATCTACTTGTGATAAAATGCCTCTACTGCCTGATTTTCAAAGTAGGGCTCTTATGCTTATTTACAGAAATTATAGGGTGACATTAAGTCTGGGTTCGTAGGAGTATAACAACAATCTTGTCTATGTATTCTTTTAGTTCATTTCTTATGTTTCTAGTGGGCTAGGAGGATTACATGATTCAGTTGTTGCTGGATAACTATCTGTACTCAGATTTGTTGGAGAGTTTTCTTGCCCTGCCTGGCAAAACAAATACTTTTGCCATGTTTTAGAAATGATCAATGTTGCTTGCTTACTAGATATTATAAATTGTTTTGGGGTCATTTCCAGTCATTTAAAGAAATAGTTGATACTGAGAAGCTCAGTTTCATTGTATATTTGAAAATAAAGGAAACTCCTTATGATTGAGCAATTTGGGGATGAATTCTGTGACAAAACTGGCTCCCCACATCCCTATATTTTAAAAACACATCTATGAGAAGGTGGGTTTTGGTAAAAGCTTCAGATATTGTTGTAGAAACTTACATAAGACAATGCTTATGGGTGTTATATTTAAATTTCTACAGTAGTGCTTTATCTCTACACAGTGACAAGGTATCAAAAGGCCAATTCCAATATTTTACAACCCAGCAAAGAAGATCAGAAGGCTTAATCAAAATTTTAGTACAAACAATTCTTTGTCATATAATCTAAAATTGTAAAGATCAACATTTCAGCCTAAAGCAATACTTGTTTGTTATTGTTTGATCTAAATTGCTTCAGGCTTATTAAGCAAATATTAGCTCATAGACCCATAAGCTTCCAAATAGATTAAATGGTACCTAAATTTCTTCAGCATTCTTTATCTGTATAACTGTTAGAAGAAAATTCTATTCCGTTCTGGGGCCAGGTAAGTGAGCAGGGGATACCTACTTGAAGTGGAGGCTGAATTTGTTTGACAGCAGATAAAAACCACAGAGTTCTGCTCTCGAAGATGGCCATGTTTTAAAAGCAAGTTTTGGAAATATTTATAGGAAAGTCCAGGCCCTGCTAGAGCTGTGGAGGTGATTTGCCTGAAAGGTTTGTGTTGAGTCTGAGAAGTGCCAACTTTTCACCTGCAGGGGGAGATAGTCTTTGTATTGTTTGTGTGTTTTGGTATCAGCTTTGGGTGACAGGTCTACATTTGGAGAGTCTTTAGTATGTACAAAAGAATTCCATGTCTTGAGGGTATTTCTTACAGTTTTTATTTGTGTGACTGATATTGGTTTATTACTTCATTTCAGCCTGAATGTCAATGGGAGAGAAGGCTTAAGGGATCTTTTTGTATCTCTCACATGTTCATTGCCAAGTCAGGAGTGGTTGGCATCGGTATATGATCTGGCTAGTAAGGAATATTTTCACTTTTCATTAAAATGTGTTTAGCACAGGACGTAATGATTGCTCAAATAAGTATTTCTTTTGAATATTGCTTTTTCAAAACTATCTGAAGATTCCCAAATTAGAGTGTTTATTTATTGATATCCTGCTTTTATTATTTTTACAAATAACTCAAGGTGATGAATATATTCAATGCGCCTTCCTCCTCCTATTTTCTCCATAACCTGTGAAGTGAGTTGGGCTGAGAGTGCCTGGCCCAAGGTCACCCAGCTGGCTTTACTTAGCTAAGGCAGGATTTGAACCCATGTTCAAATGTCTCTTGTTTTCTAATGGGTACCTTAACCTCTAGACCAAACTGGCTCTATCTATAACTACAAGTCTCATCATTAATACAGATCTTGGTAAATAAGGGAGTTGAATAATGTTGCATTTTAGTTCCTTTGCTATTTTATCTGTAGTTAAACATATTTGCAAAGACACTTTCAGATTCAAACTTGCAACCTCTCAAAGTAGCAGAAGTGAATGTGCCATTCTCGCCATTTATAATAATGCAACAATTAACTCAAGGACTCTGGTTAGCCTTAAATGAGCCCACAGTAACTTAGCATAATTTTGTGAAGAAAACCAGCCAGTAATTACTTTTCAGCACATTAAACTGATAGCTTTTGCAACAGTATCTAGGAAATCGAGATTGATAATAGAAGGGCAGCAGAGCAAGTGTGGAATTTTAGTATGTTCTTGTATTGTTTCAGAATTTTGGGGTTGTGAAAAACATACATGGAGTTTGTAATCTTACAGGCTCAAAGAAACTCTTCAGTGATTCTAGAATTCTTCTGCCTGAAAGGTAGACAATTCATTCATGCAGCTTTGAAACAACTTTTTGTTAGACCCTTAGTGTGATTGCTCTGTAGTTCATAGAAGGATTTTTATCCGAACTACAAGTTATTGCAGATGCCACAGACTAAGTTCATAAAAACATGACTCACAGCAATAACTACTTGGGATGTGGGGAAGAGAGATAAGAGGGGGCAAATGAATAAGGTACCCTTGCACTGGAAATATGTCCCTTTTGTATCTATATCATGCTCTCACACACATGTGTGAAAGAACTTATGATGGTACTACTGATCTAAGTGGTACATCTTGTGGGTGCCTCTGGTGCTACCAGCATCTGAATGGGCATCCAATGAGGTCCAGAGATTAGAGTCTGGTCAGTTGAAGACTGAAAGAAGAGCGTGGCTATGAATAAATGTATTTGACCTAAATGCCATTATTTCTCCATGAGATTGATCCCTCTTACGCCGTCTGCCAATCTCAGTCTTCATGGTCTCAAATATATTTGGAGAAACTCTCATTGTGAGGCTTCTTTGTAGAGTTTCTTCATCTTTTGGAATTTTCCTTATATAAGAAAATAATCGGAAAAAAGCTTATAGGCATTGGATATCAATATGAAACTATTCTTATCTCGGAGAACAATAGAGAACAAATAGTACATGATTTTGCCAATCAGCAAACATTATCCTTTAGAGCCAGATTTAACATCTTATCCTCAGTAGGTAAACAATATGAAAAATATTGAGCTTGTATCTTGCTGAACTTGTCCATGTGACTCCTATGCTGTTAAATTCATCCATTCGTGCTACATAGTTCCTACTTTAATGACTGTTTAAGAAGGCTAATTTATTATCCCTTTTATTACATGTTCCAGGTGGTTTAACACATTTCATGTTAACTTCCTTTGTACAGGACAAAAAAACCCTTGTGACACAGAATGTTGCAACATTTTTCTTGCAACCATCAATATTTGCTGACAAAATGAACCCAAATTCTGTTGAGTAATAGGCTCATTTTGGCTTCTTTAAACCAATTTTATGTTGGTATTTAAATATCATTTTATCTTTGTGGGAGTTGGGATGGAGTGATTGGTTGTTTCTCTTTTGTTACTGATCTTTGCTCAAACTAAATACATTTGATGTACATCCTCCCTTTTTGTCTTTATTGTTGGGATTATGGACAAACAAGGGCTGGCCTTTTTAACTGTCCCCAAATTCAAATGTTACAGTGGATCGAGCTTGGCAATATAAAATTATTTCCCCTCAGCCATCTTTTAGTAGAGAGAGATCATCACTTTGTTTATTGTCCCAAGATATAAGATTAAATTATAGAAAATCTGTGTACCTACAGATACTACCTGTTTTTTATTTGGTGCCTTATCTCCAGGAATTCCTGAAAACTTTGAAAACTTAATTTTGTTTTAGGACTGGGATTGATGTTTATTATTCATTCAGTGGCCCCTGGTTTGTTTTATTGTTCTTGCTCTCCATTAGATTATTATACAGATAGTCCTTGATTTACAACCACAATTGAACCCAAAATTTCTGTTGCTAAGTGAGAAATTTGTTAAGTGAGTTTTGCCCCATTTTACGACCTTTCTTGCCGCATTTGTTAAGTGAAACACTGCAGTAAATTAGTAACACTGTTGTTAAGTGAATCTGGTTGTTAAGTGAATCTGGCTTCCCCATTAACTTTGCTTGCCAGACGTTCACAAAAGATGATCACATGGCTCTGGGACATGCATGGCTTTGAGAAATTGGTGTTCATGGAAGAAATAACACACATTTAGTAACTGTTCTTAATTTTCTTAATTACTATTTTTGAAGAACAGTTTATATATAATGCTGCCAGGATCTTTCATGTCACAGTTGCTGAACAAAGCAAATGACTTAGTTCATAGAGCACTTAACATTATATCTGAATGAGGGCTAGCTTTCTGCTATGGTCATTGTGAACCAGATGTCATATATAAGTACAATATGACCTGTTCACTAATACAGCACCAAATTGTTCTAAGTAGAGTTTTGCAGTTTACAGCTCACTAAAGACAGAATCAGCAATTATGTAAAGTGTGACATATGATAAAAATATGCTAAGAAAACCATAAAGTTAAAAAAATTAAATCCAAGACAAAAAGTATTTCATTTCTGTCACAGTCAATATTTGGCCTTCTCAGTTCTTTTTCCTTGGATAGACAAAAAGCTGATCTGAGTAATATATCTTCCTTTTGTGCAGATTTTTCTGAGATAAAGCTTTTTAGCAACAAGGAAATATATTTTTATTCATCGTTTGTACACCGCCCATCTCACCTCAATGACTCTGGGCTGCTCACAATAAAAAAAACATACGATACAAAAGCATAAATAAGAACAATGTTAAAAAGATTTAAAAGATAGGGTTACAGTATTAAAAGTTTAAAAGTTAACAAGGTAAAGAGAACGTGCTCATGAGACCAACCATCCCAGGGTTGCATATCACATTTTGACTTCCATGCCATTTGGCATAACCGGGTCTTAACATTCTTTCTGAAGGTCAAAAGAGTGGGGGCCGGGGCCTGCCTCACCCCTGGAGATTGAGGCTCTTTTCCTGGATCCTACCAGTTAAATCATGGGATCTGCAACATACCCTCCCTTTCTGAGAATTGGACAATATAATTGACATTAAAAGTTGGATGAGCTGTTTAACACTGAAATAAATGAATCAAGTAAAAGTCATTGCAATATGATCAAAATTAGTTTGATCTCACTCTGTATCTGAGTCAGGGTCCATGAAAGGAGATGAGTGAAAAATTTTGTCATAATTTTGGTTGGATAATTCATGGTTTTTTCCCAAAAAATTCCTAAAATCTGACACCCACTGTTTTTCATCTAGTTTATTCTTCTTCATTGTGGTCTTCAAGACTTAAGCTACAGCGTCTTATGATTGGCTACTAGGCTGGCCCATATTGTCTAGGAATTCTGAGATTTAATGTCTAATCACACTAATCAGACATCACCTGAACTGGTTGATAGAAAGCTATCTATCTTGACCTCTTTTCTGAGTACAGAATGGCTGGGGAGAATTGGATAGAAATGCTGCAGTTTGCAAAGTACAAAAATCTGTGACGATATTGTTCAAGGTAGTGGGAGTGGATGAGTGAATTTCAGAGAGGCAATTTCTTGCCTGAGGGGAGAAAGTGTGGGTGTTTTGGACTTTGAAAAGGTTACACTTTGACTTCAGTGGTAATTATAATAAAGTGCTGATCCCAAAGTGTTTCTCTGATCTGGAGTTTTCCTTTAAATATGCTCCTGTTGCAACTCTTTGTGTAGGTCAGAAGGTGTGGCACTCTACATATATAATTATATCTGCCAGAATTTGTTCCATTGATAGGAGCAGGACACTTGTGCTGCAACCATGGTCCATCTAGAGAAATTTTGTGTAGTTGAGGCCACAAAACCCCAGGTGGGAAATGTTGAGTTAGTAAAGACTTCGATTATTAATACTACTCTTCCCACAGTCACAATGTCCTCCAAGAGGTTGTGTAATGAAGACTACAATGATTACAGTTCAACAGATGTGACTCCCGATGGCAGTTTTCCAGATGGCTTGAACAATATTTCCAGTCCATCATCCTACCAACGATTTGGAGAAACAAATGGAACAACGTAAGTGGTTTTATTCTTCATTAGAATCAGTCTGCATCTAAATGCATAGGCAAATTAATTTAACCTTAAGGGAAAAGCGTGCAGGCATCATGTTAGGGCCCATTCAGATTATAGATAAAAAACTAAAGCAATGTTCATTCACAGATAAACTTACTGGATTTACTGAGGATACAGCATGCAGATTTATATCCCAATTACGAATTACTTCATTATGAATTACTTAACATTTCAGATTTTTAAAATCAATTTTTTTCTGGCCTCTGACTGCTTTAGATAACTATGACTTGCTGGCTCCCCCATTTCAAAGATTTGTTTCCATTGTTAGTATTTTTCCCAAACTATTCTGAACATGGAAACCTGCTCTTTGCTCATGGTGACACACAGAAATCCCCATAAAGTGACAGGCCATGTTCTCAGTCTTTTTAAAGTCTCTGATTTGTCATCTCTAATCTATATCAGTTAAGTGCAAGAAAAGCTAAGACTTTGTAATCTAAAATGACTTTGCTTCTCGGAGAAATTGTGACATTTTGAAACCTTTACCTTAATTTAATTTGTATCTGTGATTTTACCAGTGTGATATTATTTGAAAGCTTTTCTTGGCATCTTTTCAACAAAAGAGGTTTTGTGTTATCAGTTGAATTACTAGATCTGCTGAAGCTGGACATAGGGTCAACACTGTGTTAACAGTTGATACAGCAGCTGCTTGCTTTCTGTAAAATAGATGTTTGGCTGCTGCCATATATGCTGCAATTAACATAATATAGTTTTACAGGGCACCCCTTCTACATCTCCAAAGAAAGTGCAATCTTTCAGCTTCAGCTTTTGTTTCTTTTGCCCTAATCCAGGGATGAAAAATTCCAGAACCACCAAATGTTGCTGAACTTCAGCATCTGAGATCCTATACTTTATATATGCTTCATGGACTTCTAGAGTTGTACTTCTCCAACATTTGGAAGAGTAGAAGTTTTAAATCTCTAATATTGAAGAAATAGCAATGGGTTCTTTGGAGTACTTAATCTCTCTGTTCTGTTTTTTTCCCCTTCAGATGGTACCAAACCTTAATACATCTCTTGAAAGGAAATATTGGTACTGGCCTGTTAGGACTTCCGTTAGCAATCAAAAATGCTGGTATTGTGGTAAGAATTTTTCATTTGGTTGGTTTCAGTTGCTGGGATCACATGGCTATTCTTTGAGGAGAAGACTTGTCTTGCAAGTTTCATTACATTATTTCTTGCTTGTTTAAGCAAGAAATTTGTGTTGGCAAATAATTTTTGTTCTGAGAAAAAAATGAGGATCTCTTCTGATCGTTCTCTGAGCTATCCTTTCTAAACTAACTATTACTGTTGCAAAGTCTTGCAACATAATTTTTAATAATTGACAATTCGCAAACTTAATTTTTGGTGGACCCGTATCAAGAGAAGAATAATCAAGATGCTAAAGATAGAGTAAAATATTTTTCTCTCAGTTACTGGTATTTTTCCTACTACTGTATCAACTAGGTTTATAGAAATGCTGCTGAATTTGCCACATATCTATATGTGTTTTAAAAACTGGGGAGGAAGAGAGACAATAAGATAATTAATATTTCCCATAAATGAAAATTTATAATGAGAAGTGGCCCCTTACTGCTTTTAAAATGATTACAGCATCTATGATACATGCTAGAACAGAGAAACATATCATAAGTTTGCTTACATTGAAAAAAGAGGACTTCAGACATGTATCTCTGTTCCATTTTCTAGCAATTTGAATAAGAGCCATGGCAAACATCTAAGCTAGAGTATTTTTAGTGTCCTCTTCATCTTGTTCTATTGATAAACCATCTAACATTAGGGAAGTACATGTTCGTACATCAGATAATATTCACTCAACTCAGCCTGAGTAATATATTTACTTTCTGTTCTGTGAAATAATTACCTATTATTAAGTATGTAGGTTGTACTAATGAAAAACATATCCTCAAGTATGTGGACATCTTGTACCCTAACATTTTAAACATACTCCATGAACTAAATACTACTCTAATTTGAGCATTTGAACTCTCCCAGCAATTCAACGTTTTTCAGAAACTGTCCTTAAGATTTTATAAGCTATAATTGAATTAGGTTATATCAAAATAGTTCTAATGTCATGTGTATAGTATACAAAAGAACTGAATTAGCTACACAGTACTAATTATATTATTTTGACATCCTCAGCACAAGTGAATGTAGGTAACTGAAGAAAGCCAAGGAGATGGTTTTGAAGAAGCAGAGACAATGTTTGTGAAAGCATGCTTTAAGGCCAAGAAACAGAGAAAACACACACAAAAAGCCAGACCTCATGTGGAAGAGGACTGATTAGTTCTCTGTTAGGCTTCCTTTTGATCCTTAGACTAATGTACAAGAGGGAGAGAGGGGGAAACCTCAGTCAGCTTTCATGGTTTTGTTATTGTGGCCTATATCAATAAAGTTAAGTTCCAGCCAGACTTGTAGAGTCTGTTTCCTGACTTGGCCCACCTCAAAGGACTAACATTAATTTTATCTCCTTTCTCATGCTTTCTCTGTTTCTAAAGCACATTTTTATAATAGTAATAAGGAGACATCAGGATGGCAATAATACAAGCAAAGCTATTATGAAAAGGAGATGACAAAAAAGTGAATGGCTTGTGTCAGCATGGAAATACAGATTCAAAGTGAATTACAGGATCAAGAGGAAGTAGCTAAGAGAGAGGGAAAGCCAAATAATCAAATAATATGGAGAAGTCTGCTTGAAAGAGGAAGAATTGAAACCAATGAAACATCTCCTCAGTAAACTTCTGGAGGAGTGAGTGGATTATTAACATGATAAATAATAGAAAAATGGTAGAACAATTGTTTATGAACCAGAAAATAAAATGAAAACACAAGCATATTGCAGTATAACATAACCTTCTGGCACCTGAAAGATTATGTCTAATTTATATAAATATTTGGGGGCGCCATTAGTCTTGAACAGATGCACAAAGAGTTATAGTGAATTATGGATGTTTGTAGGTTTATGTATCTGATAGAGTAAATTACAGTTCATTTTACCTGATGCTGTAATTAACCTGTCTTGAAGGAGCTACAAGTTTCCTCATTGTCCATTGGCTTTTTGGTGCTTCTGTCGTATTTATTAAAGATAGGTTTCAGGAAAAAATAAGCTGAAAAAAGAGTTCCAAAGGAACTAACAGAATATTAATAAAATGAACATACTAAGTGCTAATGGAAACTATGCTGAAGAAACAGTAGAAATATGTTTCATATTTATCTAATTTACATTTTCTAGACTGGCACACAATTGTCTATTGATAGTTTATATTATGCATTTCCCACAAAAGTATGTGTTAATAAAAACTTAACACAAGAATGCTTTATGTTGGAAAAAAATGGTTGAAAGATATTTGTATTAGTCGAAGTGAATAAAATTTGTATTAAAAAAACATTACATTTTCATATATACATTTTATGCAACTTTTTTAAAAAAAGGTTAGAAATTGGACAGAAGAAATTAAAAACTGAGAGGAATAAACTTAATTCACCTACCCTTTGCAGGGAATAGAACTATTAAATTAAACACATATCCACAAAAAAATCAATGCATCTTCAGACAGAATTCATGCTTTGTGATAAGCCAGACAGAGGTTTGTTTATTTATGGCTTAATATGCTACAAACAGCTGTCTAAATGTAGCTTATTTAGGAAGATATATTTAAAATATCATGGCATAGTGCCATATGCAACCCAGGTAATAGTAAGATATTAGAACTTTCCATCTTTTCTTTTTGAAGTATATTGGAGGGTTCTGTTGCTCATTCTGGTATATAGGTATTCACCTATATTGCTGAGGTTTGATATATAAGTACGCCTTCAGATCCAGCAGAGTTTAAATATAAATCAGGTTGATCTTGTTCTCTTTTCCTTGTCCTAATCTTAGAAGAATGTTGTTTACCTTAATTGTTCATTTAGTAGCTTCCTCTTGAGATTTAGAAATGTTGTTGGCATGGATGCAAGTAAAAAGATTTGGGGTAAGGAGATGTTTCTTTCCAGCAATTAGCAATCAATGGAAGATGGCCCTGACCTTATCAGAAGATAGAGGCCTGGATTTTTAGCTTTTGTTGTTCACATTTTGAGGAATTAATTTATGGCCACAGTAATTAGGAAAAAGGGTGATTTACTATTGAATTTTGGCAGCAAAACATTGTGAGATTGATGAGGCATAAAAACTTGTAAGAATTACAAATTAATGTAAGTTTGACAATTAACCAAAAAAAATTGTAAGCACTGTAGTATTTACATGGTAGATGTACCAAAATTCAAATATCAGATTATCAACCTCTGGGGTTTTTTTTTCCGTCCCCTCTTTTGAATGACTGGCTGAAAACTCTTCTGTTTTTACTAAAAGCCTGCATTTATCTTTCCAATGGCAACAATGTGTTTTTAATTCTACTCTTCTTTCATTGTTTAGCTGGGTCCCATCTGCTTGCTTGTGATTGGAATCATCGCAGTACATTGCATGGACATCCTTGTTAAATGCGCTCACCACCTGTGCCAGAAGTAAGAGGGAATTATGACAACTGATATCTCTGGAAGAAAATGATTGTACTTATAAAATAGCTGAAATAACAAACCTAGTTTTTTTGATAAAGCAAAATATACAGCAGGGTATAAGAATTAGCTTATATTGAAGGCATGGAAATAGTTTAATCGTGGGAGAAGATTACACAATCCTGTTATGCTTCATTAGCTGTTGGAATGGCTTCAGATTGCACACTCTGTTTTCTCAAATGCTACTAAAATGAATAAACAAAAAATGATGCTTGAGCCATCCATTTAGGAAATATACAATTCATCTGTTTTCAGAGCTGTTTCCATCCCTGGGAAAGCATAGAGTTTCCTTTGTAGATGGCATGCAGAAATAAAATAGATTTCTATTAACAAAACCTATTGAAGTTTGGTTTAGAAAGCTAAACTGGGCAACCCTTTTTGGGGGGTGGGGGTGGATCTTTAAATGACAATTGAATTGCCCAAAAAGTCTCATGCTTTTTAGGATGCTGTTCTTTTCTCTTGAAGCATCCTATGGCACTAGAATTAGAATGACTCATTTTGGAGAACCTGTAACTAATTAAAGCTTAGTTGACCTTGATATTGAAATACTACAAGCACTCTGTTGGATTATATTGTATCTAAATTATGAATCATCTACCTATAGACCTTAAGTCACCTGAAACCTCAATATGTGCTATTCTAGAACCCTGCCCAGTTTTCTGAATGATCATTTGAAACCACTAGATTGCTGGTTTCCAGATTGCCTTCAATAGCTAAAAAGCAGCATTCTGGTCCTTATCAGCTCTTCATCAGATTGATCAGCAGACTTAAGGAAAAGTGTGCTTCCAGTTTTTTCCTGTAAGATGGTTGAAAAATCGTCTGGATTGCTAATGCAACAGTATTCCATATTGGTATCTGAGAAGGAAGGAGGAAATCTTAATTGCTTCTTCCTTCTTCCCAGTGACCCAGTTCAGGAGTCCTGGTTTCCTATTGCTATTATCAAAGTCATTGGGAAAAGGGTAGGCTAAACATCTAGAGCAATGCAACAATGCCCCAAATAGCTGTTCTGCATCAGAAGGAGTGTGGCAGCAACTTTTGGGAGTAGAACTAAAAAAGCTTTTATGAAATGCAGCTGACTTCATCACAAAAGTTTATGCCTGTTAATAAAACTTGTTAGCTAGAGAAGGTACTACCAGATTCCTGATTTTTTTGCCCCATAGACTAATGCATCTCTCTTTTTACAATGTTTGCCTTTGCTCTGTTTATGTAATATGGAAGATTCTAATATATGCAGAAGTTTCTACTTCTTTTCTATACAGGTGAAAACTTGCGATAATGATTTTTTCTCTGCATGAGAGATCTTATTGTCACATGAAACAAAATGAAAAAGATCAATAGTCTAGCAGAGAAGCAGGCAACATTTGAAGTTTCAAGATATAACATGTGTAGATATACCTATTTGGTGCTCTAAACATTAAACTCCACACTACATGCATGAGAATATCACAAAAAGAAAATGAGAATTATAGCCACTGCTGTTAAGCATGAATAAATATTTGAAATTTCTCTCTGGGTTTTTTCCCCCATCATTTTCTTTTGTCTTGTGCCATTATTGTGTTTCTTATATTGTTCTTTGTTTTTTTTAATGTTTTAACAATTGTAAACCGCCCAGAATCATGATTTACAATTACAGAGCTCACAGGACACCATATAAACATAATATATTATTATATTATTATTTTTGTTGATCCTGCACTGCACTCTTTCTACTTTGTCAGGTGTTGCCTGGTTCATTGAAGTCTCAACATTGATGGATTGGGGAAAACATTTTTGATTTGATTGAAGCTAGAGATTCTGCTTATGGCAGTCAAATCGAGTTTTGTATCTGCAGATTTTCTTAGCTATAGCTGTTAGCTGTTGCTTTATTATTTCTAGTGCTTCTTTAATTTTCTTTGTTTCTAGGTGATATTTCTTGATCAGGTATACTTTGGGTGGTCTTTGGTTCTTCAGCTGCTCCAGCTTGCTTGCATCTGGTCATAAAATGCTCATCTTAATTTCCAACATGATCTTCCATTTTGGTGGTGCTCTGTTTGGTTTTTGTTGATTTTGCATCCAAGGCATTCAATTATAGATGCATCTATTCTGTACATTAGTTGATTTGTTTCTTGCAGGGAACCGATGCTTATATTGGACATCTTGGCATCTCTTAATTCTTGTGCTGTTTCTTTGGAATAGGTTTCGGTGGAGACAACCTTATCCTGTTGTTTTTGTGCTGTTCTAGTTGCTCATTTATTATTTCTTTCAATTTTTCTTGTTTAACATTTGTTCTTTCTGAGGAGAAGGCAGAGGAGAGGTTTGGGAAGGTCTAATTTGGGAATGAAAATAATTTGATACTGGCTTTCTCTATTCCATCTCTCTCTAGTTTGCCTCTTTAGCCTGAGCTATTTCTGGCAAGGCTTTGATTTCTTTCCTCTCAGTAGACCTTTGCAGTTCTTCCAAAGCTTCTCTGAATACTTTATTTTGCATTAAATTGATGTTGATCTGCTGACCTGGTTCTGTTGCTTTTGTTTCTGGATACTGTTCTTATAGAACTGGTGCATTCTTTTCAAATATCCTTTTCTTGGTTTGTGAGAACATATTTCTTCATGTATTTGTGATGGGTAAGCAAGTTTTGTTCTAGTAGTCTTGCAGTTGCTGGCCCTGGTTGCTCAGCCAACAGTCCTGAGTCTTGTAGTCCATTTATTACCAAATATCCAGGAACTCCAACATGGCCTTGTTGATGAACAATCTGGCATGGTTTGTCTAAATTATGTCTCACCATATTATTTATTGGAGACACACATTTTGTCTGGCTCATCTGATGACACTTTTCCAGTATGGTTGAATCTCTGTCATAGCTCTCATCTTCCTCAAGCCCTACAACCATGTTAAGGTAGTGCCTCACTGAGAGAACTTAATATTATAGTTGGTTGCATAATCAGTCCGATTTTGAGACTGGATTTGTTATTTTTATCCACCTGTTCAGTCTTTCCCTAGGTAGGATCTGGGATAGGGAGATGTTAATTGGTGGTGGTAAAAGTATTGTTCCAAGTAAAATTGACGTTTGAAATTGACTGATGGGGATTTTGTCAATGTCAATGGTGTTCAAGTAGTGTTCCACATGTTTTGGGATTCCATCAAAGATACTATTATTACTGGCACTATCTTTGTTTTATTTTGCAACAAGAATTCTACTTCTATTTGCAGGTCTTTATATTTTGTGATTCCCCTCCTCCCCGCCCCAGTCCTTTCTCTTCTCTTCTGCTGTTTCCAGATTCTGCAATATCTACTATCCTGACTTTTTTTGTCTTTCTTATCGATGATTGTTAAGTCTGGGATGTTATGTGGCAGGTGCCTGTCTGTTTGAATTCTGAAGTTCCCAAACCCATTCGCTTCTTCGTTCTCTATTTTTTGCCTGCTTTGCGGTTCTACCAATTCTTGGTTGCAGGCAAATGATATTTCTTGCAGATCTTCCAATGCACCATTGTTGATACTTTGTCATCCTATTGATTATAGTCAATCTGTATGATCTCCTTGCAGGAGCTAATCTAGGTGATACATTGTTTCTTCAGCTTCTTTGCAGACGTGGCAAATTTGATGTCTGTTGCTGTCTTTTCAGTTCTGGCTTTATATACATTTATTCTTAAGGCTTGATCTTGTGTAGCCAGAATTAGCCCTTCTCTCTCTTTCTTCAACTTTCTCTCTCTTAGCCATCTTGTTAACTCTTGGCCTGCTTTTTTTTTAATGTACTGGCCATGTAATACTTTGCCTTGCCATGTCTCTTTTCTGTTCTTCATTTGGTTTTTCCTGTAGACCAGTTTGGTCTCTCCCATTACTCACTAAGTCTTTAGAGTACACTAGCTTTAGTATATCTTCTGCTGTTCTTCAGATACTCTTCCAGTGCCTTTTAATAAATGTTAACATATCATTAATTTAACTTATTAATATTTGTTTATTTCATTTTAGTAATTAATAATTTAGTAAAAATCAATATATATTTCATACATGCACAATAAAATATATAAAGCATATAAATATAATGTAATTTATATTAATAAAAAGAAAATATAATTATTTATAAAATATATTATTAATAGATACATACATTTTAATGAAAAATAATATGATTTGTCAGCCAGATTTTTAGACTGGATTTGGCATTGAGTCCGTCTCAAGGACCTAATGTTATCAAACTGAGCTGCTGTGATAGATTTAGATATGTATAAGTTTTTTATAGCCCTAAATCAGTGCTGCTGTTTTCTTATATTCCCACTGTCAAGATACACAGCAAAACTTTGTTTTTCTTTGTTTTTCAGAAAGCAGATTAATCACTTTTCTCCTTACTATTCTAAATATCTCTGCTTTTCTTTTCTTTTTTTAAATAGGCATCAAAAACCATTTCTGGAATATGGGGATGCTGTGATGCATGGGCTAGAAGCCAGTCCCTTTTCATGGCTCAGAACTCATTCTATCTGGGGAAGGTACTTATCTTAATTACAGCTGTGTTGTATCATCTATGGCAGGGGTGTCAAACTCAAGGGTGCTTAGATCTGGCTCATGGGGCCACCCTGGAAACAGCAAGCAACTGGCCTGCGGTGCCTCTGCCAATGAAAATGGAACTCAGGAGGGCTGCGTGCAGTCCTCCCGAGTCCGTTTTTGCTGGCAGAGGGTTGCTGGAGACTGTTGCAGCCAAAAATGGAGCTCAGGAGGTCTGCTTGTGGCGCTAGTGAGCACTATCTTCACTGGTAGAGGGTTGCAGGAGGTCCTCACAGCCAGAAATGGAGCTTGGGAGCCCATTTTGAGTGGCAGAGTACTAGGGCCACCACAGGTGTCGCTGACACGAGTGACATTGAGCTGGCGATGCCCACCCTGGCCACATCCACCCTGGCCCCCAGAGGTCAAACACAACCCTGATGTGGCCCTCAATGAAATAGAGTTTAATGTCCCTGATCTATGGTGATCAATTTAAATTGTCCCTTAAAATGGGCCTAACTTTTTTTTCTATGCTGGTTGTGAATTTTATGAGTTGCATTGGCAATACATAGGAAGGATTCAGATGAGGGAAGATTGATTTTGGTCTTTCAAACCAGACAAGATTTCTTTAGGTCAGGTTACTGCCTCCATTAAGGAGTTTGGGATCACTCACTCTATTAAATATAATATTTGACTAAACTGAACCAACAGTTATATTTCTTGCCAAATGTAACAAACTATGAAGGCCCCAGCTGGGTGAATATACAATTGGCTAAACCATAGCAAGCATATTGTTTACAGAATTAAGATCTTGCAGATTGTACATACTAGTGTAACATCAGACATATCCAAAAGCTTACTTGAATTCAAGTAATTATAAAATAATCAAATTTTCATTTTAAATATTTTATGGAATTTTACTACTGAATTTTATTACATCACAATTTTGGCAAGGTTTTTGAGAGCAGGTCTAAACTACTTGGAAAAATTCATTGAGAAAAATAATATTATAGAGGGGGGAAATTATTACTTTGCCATTGTAATCCTCACAACATGAGTTTGATTTGATTTGATTCATTCTGTCTCTGGTTGCCTTATGAGATGTCATTTTGCCAACATAATTTTTAATTTTCATTAAAACTGAGCACCATATTTTTATTGGATTTTGTATCTTTAGTTTAGTTTTAGTTTACTTTATTGTCATTGCACCTCGTACAACAAATCAAACACCATCTTCAGTGCACTTCATGACCATGACCATGACTAGCAATATTTCAGAAGATTGAATTTGATACATCAGGAAGGTTAAATATTTATAACTGTTAATCTTGTCTGCTTACAATATGTCTTGTTTTTTAGGTACCTAGTGGGTTTTTTCTTAATTCTTACTCAGATGGGATTCTGTTGTGTATATTTTGTATTCCTTGCTGACAATTTCAGACAGGTAAGAATCAACATAATGAAACGTGTTATAATATCCAAAGCAAGTATCGCTAAAAATTCAAGATCATAAGCATTGTTCTAACTTTACCTTTTTCATGTAGCTGCTTTCATGCTCTCTCATGTAGCTTTTTTCATGTACCTCTTTCATATGTAGGGCAAGAGACTCATGGTTGAGTCTCTTGGTATTATAAATTATATGTATCCTGCTGCAATTAGAAAGACTCTGAACTAAGATATTTCCCAGAAGCAAAACAAACACTCCTATACTTGGGCCAAGACGAAAGGAGAGCAAGTATTTACAGTGGCGAACAGAAAGGGGAATAAAAAAAGTGTGAATTGTCTTTGATAGTGCAGAGCTTTGAACCGGAGAGGTAGAAGCTAGAGGAGAAAGCACCTAATTAACTTGGATAAGTATATTTTGATTTTATATAGGCATTAACAAAGCTGAACTATAAAATTCTTAAAGAGAAAATTTAATATCAGTTGGATCTGAACTGTTTGGAAGATTGTAGTTTTTTTAAAAAAAGCTCTGAATAATTGGGAAGGAAAAAGGAAAGAGGAAGCGTGGATTTGTCAGAACAAAGCGTGCCATTGAGTTAACTTTAATTTGTTTTCTTATACAAGACTCTGTTTCTTAAAAATACAAGGAAAATTTATATAATAAAACAAGAACTTTGAAACATTGAAATAAAGAAAGAAACATGAAGGTTCTGCCCTTGTTGATTCTGATATGGATTTGGCATTGGATTAGCTGAGGACTAAAAGTGGACTGTTGGAAACTAATTTTAAAGACATTATTTGGACTAATTAGAAAGCTGTAAAATGGTGATATCTCTTCAGGAATTAAAGATGGAACTTAGAAACACGAAAGAAACATTACAAGAACAAGGTGAAACTTTAGGCTTTGTTTTTAAATTTTTTGAAGAGGTGATTGCAGAGTATGAACAACAAAGACAGAGGACAGAAGAGGAGGAGGAGCAAGGAGCCATCTTTAACTACCATCGAGAACAAAGAACTCTGGAAAGAAAGAGGAAAAGAGTTGGGAATAAATATCGGAGATTTGGGAAATTGAATAAAGAGGGAAATATCTGGAAAATTAAAAAAGGGAAAAAGAATCAGCAGAAATTCGAAGGGCGGAAGGGAGTTATAAAGAGAAAGAGGGTTAAAAACTGGAGTGAAAGAATAAAGGAGAAAATATTAGGGGAAGGATGGAAAAAGAAACAGGACTTGGGCATCAAGAAATATGGGAATTCTTAAAAAATGGGGAAACTTTTTTTAATTAGACACAGAAATAATGGCTGAATGATATTTGGGGAGGGGATTCTGCAAGGTGCTGGGGAGTAATATAAATAAACTTGTAGTTGTGAAATGGGGACATATAGATTGATAAGATGGAAAATAGAATTATTATTTTTTTGTTAATGCTCTTCTTTATGTATAGTGATAATGGTAACAAATAATAGAATATGTTAATTAAATGTATTGAAATATATTGAGATAAATGGAATGATTTAGGAGAAGAGCTGAAATGGAATTTATATCAGGGTTTAGGACTAAATGAGTAGATTAATATGTCCCTTTGTTCTTTTTGAAAATGTAGATAAATTCTATGAAATCAAAAAGGGGAAACCATGAAGAATCTGAATTATATATTTTATGTAATCTTAATAGGGAATATTATTTTTAATGTTTTAGGTAATAAAATGTTAAACACCTAATGGGATTTAAAAGGGGAGATAATGAATATGTAACTTGGAGGTGGCGCACTTAAACTGATATTTTAGGAGGCAAACCAATATATATAAGAACTATTATTAATCAGAATTTAAGAGGACTATACAAATATGACAGTTAAAAGTATTAAAGTACAACAATTATGAAGTTAATATATGTGAATTAAAAATGAGATATGCATTGGGAATAATACAATAAAATAGAAAATGTATAAAAGCATCGTTAAGATAAGAAATTGAATACAAAAATTGAATATAACTATGGTCATATTTGTATGTATATGTGAAACCCATAATCATGCTGTTCTCTAAAATGAGATGTTAAAAGGTGGAAAAATGAACAAAACTTGTTTTAAAAAAAAGGGGGAGAGCAAGTATGGTATAGTATTAGATTAGGACTGGGAAGATTTAGATTTAAGTACATTGTCTGGTACAAAAGGGTATTTTGTGCCAGTCACCATCTCTCACCCCAACCACCTTGTAAAATTGTTGTTCTGGGGAAAACTGAGTACAACATTCTGTGTATGCTACTTCTCTTAGAAGAATGGCAACATATACATCCAACCAATAAATTAACTTGTAGAATATTTTCATTAAACTTACAAAAGATGAGATGCATTTTTCTAAAATTTGTTTGTCCCTTGTCATCTCGGATGTGCTTCCTTTGTGTCTTGAGAAATCATAAAAGATATGCTGGATTCAGTGGTATTAATCTTTGAGGGAAGCAGAACACAAAAGTGCCACTGTCTTACCCAGGGCTGTGTTTTCTCCTATGGAATATCATTGCTCTCTGAATTTGAGAAAAATATTTTCATTTATTTTGTCTGAGTTTCTGATTTCCTGTCAGCCATTTACATGATAAATCATGAGACATAAGTCAACAACTCGATTCCATATTTGAATATACTATAATGAGTTGTATACCCTGGCAAGCACTTCTCATCCTGATCTAGACACCATAAGTTTAATATTTGCTAAATGGGGCCAATGTCTCAAGCAGATTTAATAATAAGTTTGCACTAAAGCTAAAGTCAAATGGAGTCATTTTATGTGTTTAATTTTATGAAGTATTGAAAGTCTGTTCTGATACATCTTTTTAGTTTTTTTTAGAGAGGGCAGTTGGTGCCCTCTTACGTGGGTATTCAGAACCATCTGTTCCTTTTGAACTAATATCTGGGTATGAAATCATGAGTGGTATTCTATAAGAAGTGGGAGTCAAAGTCCATATTTTCTTAGCATCATTGCATTTGTGTGTACATTGTGTTGTGCTGCTTACTTATGATCACACCTTTAAAGTACTTGGAGTGTACAAACTTTCCTTTGTAAATCCTACTTAATTAGGGCTGGAATTAGAATTTATTTTATTTATTTATCAAATTTCTATACTACCCACCATACTTGTGTGACTCTGGGTGGTTTAGAGAAGTTTTCTCCATCAAGTGTAATGGATTAACTCTCATGATCCTATATCCTGTGTGATGAAGCCCTGTAGGACTTCTAAGCAGTACCAGATTGGTACAATTTATTATAATTACTTTATGAATCATGTGGAAAGACAGCTGGTTCATAAGCAATTTATTTTTATCTTTATAATTTCTCAGGTAATATCTGCTGCCAATGGTACCACCAATGATTGCGGAATCAATGAAACTGCTCTGTGGGCTCCAACGATGAGCTCTCAGTTATATATCCTGTCCTTCTTACCATTTGTGATATTGCTCGTCTTCATCCAGAATCTCAAGATTCTTTCCATTTTCTCTATGGTGGCCAATATTCTGATGTTGAGCAGTCTGATAATGTTATATCAGTACATTGTCCGGGTATGTATAAAACTGACTCCTTTCAGAATCTTCTTAGCACTTGGTGCTGCCATTTTGTTGGTTTTGCATTAATAATAATAATAATAATAATAATAATAATAATAATAATCGTGGTGAATGAAATATGCTATATATTTAATAAGGATGTCTATGGTATTGTGTGGAAGAAATATTTTCAAAGACAAATATAGTGCCTTTGTGCTTTGTCATTTAAATGTCAACTTAGGTTAGGGAAAAGGAAAGGCATGGTCATATGTTTTAAGTTTTATTTTATTTTTAGTTTATTTTAGTTGGACACTCACGGGGGTGAAATATGGTTATGGCAAAAAACTTTATAGAGGAAAAGTTACCCTGAAAAACAATTTGAAAGTACAGAGGAGAGATCTTGCTGGATGGACAAAGTGGTACATGCAAATGAGTGAAGGGCTCTGGGTCAGGAAGGATTGAAGAAAGAGGAAATACTTTTTTTAAGGTTATGAATGGCAGAATTGAAGGAGCAAATATCATATGTGAAGAGATCGAGTGAGCCAAGCCCAGCCCATGAAACAATAAGATGCTTGTTTTGAGGGCGGAATGAAAAAAAACTCCATAAAGAGATTGATTTTTTCATATACAAATGGGACAAGTTAATTATTTCTTATGGTAGACTTTTGCATCTGAGGGACAGCATTTCATTTAATGAGGGAAGAGTATAGTAAGAAAGGTTTTGGTAGCTGGTAGAAGACCACTTGAGCATTGTATTCTCTTGTTTTCAGCAATCTATGAGGTTCATAGATACTAATGTGTTTAAATCCAACACCTTCTTAATGAGAAGTCAGGGAAACAATAGAAGTAGTTGAGTTTCCATCACTTCTATATACAGCAGAGGAACACTGTTGCTTGAGAACTTGAATAGTAGCAACTAGTCAATGTAAGGCTACCATGTAAGAGGTATTCTTTCAATTTTGATTTAACTGCCATCTCTGCAATGTTTTATTTTATTTATTAAATGTATATGCTGGCCATCTCTCTATCAAGTGACTCTGGGCAGTTTATAGTACTTTACATACATTTTGTACTTTTTCCTCAACATTTATGTTTTGCTGTATTTCTAGATTTAAAAAAAATGTTATACCCACATAATTGCCCAGAGAGCTTTGTAAATTTGGGCAGGATACAAGCACAATTGAGCAAGAAATTATCAAGTTTGGATTGCAGTTCCCACAAAGTAGTAGATAGCAAGGCTTTTATGAGCTCTGGGTATGGTAATTCTATCAAATAAGAAGGTATTAAGATTGAAAAGGCTGGTGTAGAAAATCTGAGTGAGGAGGGTTCTTATTTTTGCTTCCATATAAGAGAGTTTCCTAAATTTGCAACTGCTTCTTGTTGGAACTCCTTAAAGATCCTCTGCTTTTCTTCCTTTTAGGACATTCCAAATCCTAGCCATCTGCCTATGGTTGCTGCCTGGAAAACAATGCCTCTCTTTTTTGGTACAGCCATTTTTGCCTTTGAAGGCATTGGAGTGGTAAGTCTTGCCTAGAAACTTAGCTTAAAACAAGGGTGTCCAACCTTGGCAACTTTAAGACCCGTGGACTTTAATTCCCAGAATTCCCCAGCCGTAATTCTGGGAGCTGAAGTCCACAGGCCTTGATGTTTATTTATTTATGTTGCCAGGGTTATCCTGGCTTGGAATCTTGTTTTGCTAGGAATTGAAAATTAACTTAGGTCTGGTAGATTGTTGGGTGGCATTTAGCACATCTGTCTCTTTGCATCCAGAAATTTTTAGTCTTCAAGGCATTAAACATATGAGAAGACCAAAAAGTTGTCAACATATTTTTTATATATATTTGAATGAGAAACTTTGTATCCTTTGGCAGCATCTGACCAGTTTCTACCTGACTTTATAATGGCTGTTCTGGGCTCAAACACTGTTTAATGTTGAGTTTTCTAACTTAGAACTCCCATTTGGAACTCTAGTTAAAATGCAACATAATGGTATACGTGAGTGATCTTATCTTATATAGCTCTAATCTTTTGAACATATCTAGTTTTATCTATTGGAATAAACATGGAAATGTTTGATCCATTCTATTCCTTTTTCCTTCTCTGTGGCCTAGTCATGTTTGTCTTTTATCTTTCAGCAATTTAAATCCAATTTTCCATGGGGTAATTTTGGTTTTTGAATGATTGTTGCTATTGTGAGACATTTTATTGGATTATGCCATGCATTAAAAGCAATGAAAACAAGAGTAGACCCATTTATTTATTTATTTATTTATTTATTTATTTATTTATTTATTTATTTATTTATTTATTTATTTAGCATGTGGCACGTGTTAGCCAGGGATTACCGAGGTGGCTGGCAGCCTCTGTGAAAGAATTTTTTTGGGGTGGTGTTACTTTTACCCGCAGGACTTCTGAATGCCGGAAGGCAATTGGGGGAGGCTCCTTTCTTGTCTCTACACAGTTTATTCACTCACAAGAATTGAGCCGCTGAACTGCTGACCTCAGTGGTGTGCAAGCCAGCGTCTTACCATGTGAGCCACCACGGCCCCTAGTAGAGCCCTATCAAATGCTTATTAGGCCTCAGTCTATGCACTGACTCAATTATTTTGCACTCTTGCTATAAGAATCATAAGGACAATTTCTGAGGATTCAGAGCAAGACTGAGGACAAATGGTTGTGAGTGGAAAATTGTCAGATGTGATTGAAGGGGTCTGGAATATCTAATAAAGTATTAGAAACTAAGCCAGTTCAATAAGTTGTCCTACCTGAGGCTCAGCAGCAAATAACATACCTTGCCTCCCAACCCATCATTGCCAAAGAAATGTAGTTAAGGGCCTCTTTCCTGACAATGTAAATACAGCAACAAATACCGTGTTTCCCAAAAACAAGACCCTGTCTTATTTTATTTTTTTTTGCCACCAAAAAATGCACCAGGTCTTATTTTCGGGGGATGTCATCCACTGACTAACCTCACTTGCACATCACCCCTGGCCTCCTTTTCGCTGTCAGAGGCCTTCAGGAACTTCTTCTGCAGCCAGGAAGGCTTTCCTGAAGGCCTCTGCAGCCGATAACAGAGCTCCAGATCGATCCGGAGCTTTGTTATCAGCTACAGAGGCCCTCAGGAAAGCCTTGCCAACCTTGCCGGCTGCAGAAGAAATGGGCCAGCAAGGCAGGTGTCGGGCTGTGCAAGGCCTGGCTGCAACTGTCCAAAGGTAGTAGGGCAGCTCCACCCCACCCCCATCCCCACCCTAGCTTAATTTTTACCTGTGCACTTGAGTGGGCAGGATCTTAATTAGGGCTTATTTCATGGGGTAGGGCTTATATTGGGCGCACATGTAAAAATCAAGCTAGGATTTACTTTCAAGGTAGGTCGTATTTTCGAGGAAACAGGGTAACAATTTGCTTTCCTGTTGTGCTTTCTGGAATCAGTTCTGAGAGTTCCCTGCTTTATGGTAGTACTAGCTTTGGGGAAGATTTTTTTTTCTCCCAGGAAATAAGGGGAAAGAGATAAAGAGTTGGTAGAATCTTCTTTCCTTGGATTTTTAAGAAGCCAGTGGATAACTTTATTTGAAGCTTACTTCTGATCCAGTCAAATACCATAAGTTACACTATATATATATATATATATATATATATATATATATATATATATATATTGTATATCTTTGTATATATTGTATATCTATATCTATATCTATATATCTATATATATATATTGTATATCTTTTCTTCTCTAGTCAAGCAGCGAGTTTTTGAGAAGACCAAATGGCATGCCCTGGTCTTTTGTGAAGAGGTTAGGTTATTTAGGAGACTAAAATGATATTCATTGACTATTTGGTTTTTTTCTTCTTCTCCAAGGTGCTCCCTCTAGAAAACAAAATGAAGAACCCCCAGTACTTTCACATTATCCTTTATGTGGGAATGGCAATTGTTACCATGTTCTACCTCAGCTTGGGAACACTAGGATATTTGCGCTTTGGAGCTAACATCCAGGCCAGCATCACACTCAATCTCCCCAACTGTTGGTGAGTTGAACTGGGAAGCTTTTGTTACTAGGGAGAAAGAAGGCCAAACTATACAGGCTACTCCTGAATGAGCAAGAATGGAATTGCAGAGGTGGATGCTGAGGAGAATTTGCAAAGGTGCTTCCTTTGTAGGGAAGCTCTTAGTGTGTGTTCCCTGTCACTTTCTGTCTCATGTCTTCATTCTTTCTTCATGGCCACCATCTCTTATAGCAAACTATGTTTTTCTGTGTTCTAAATTTGACATGCTTTGAACTGATTCAAGCATGTATCCCATGTTTCAAATAGTGCATTTTGTACTAGGAGAAAAACTAGTGCTGTGACAGAAATATTTGAAAATGCAGAGCAGCTATCCCCTGTAATTATGTTATCTCTTGAGTTATCACATTCTCATTCATGATCCTGGGGACCAAGAACTAGTTACATTGGCTGACTAAGCATATTGCCACATGTAGGACACCATTGCATTGGCTTAGAATACCTCCTTGGAAAATGTGGCATTGATGATAATAAAGTTGTCTAGTGTAACTCTCATTCCTCGTTTGTTTTCACCCATCTCTAATTCTGATGGAAACTGTGAGTATTCCAGTCTCCCTTCTTCTACCTCAACCACACCAGTAGATTCTCCAATTCATAAATTATCGTATACAGATGATTTAATTAAAATTTCATTTTTATCCATTTCTAATAGAAATTCCTAGATAACTATAACATCAAAACTGACAGGACATATTCCCAGTGCCAAAATTTTGGTAGTGAGGTATGAGTTATAGTGTGAGAAACTATAGAGGCTATCAAAGAAAAACAATGTTGCAGAACTATAGGTGGGATAAAAAATGTATTTTAGGTTTTACTTCATTGTTGTTTATTTTTTGTGGCCACTAAAAATAAGCAGAATTAGTTCCATAGGAGAGAGAGCTTAAATTCAGGTATTGATTCTTTATATATTAAAAAAATATGCTGTATTATTTTCAAAACTCAGATTTAAAATAATTTTGATAATTCGGGAATGGGCAGCTATGTCCCTTATTAAACGCCAGTTCCATCAATTCTAGCAATATATCTTCCAACAACATTTAGTAGGCACTGCCCTCTAATTTTATAATAGTGATGCAACTAGCTATCAGCTTTATCTATCTTGTGATGGCATACAAGGAGTTTGTCTTCTGATGAGATCAGAAAGGTCTCACTATTTGGAAAAGAAGGCTTTGAAATAAAACTTCTTGCATCGTTGAGTGAGTGTTCAGTTTTAAACAGGAACCCATGCCTTTAAAAACTCATGAAGTCATAAGTAATTTTGAACAAGAACTTTAGTGGTTGTCATAACAGGGACAGGCAGTTTTTCATAGGACATTCCTTTTACTTGTTGCTTAGCTACAAGTCCTAAAGCCGTGATTCAGGAACAACACTTTCTTTCCTCAAGGAAGACTTACTTGCTTTTAGTTTGTCTCCTTACTTGTGAGCCAGATTTCCCTAGTGATCGCTGGATCAGGGCCCAAGCATTCTCAAAGAGTGTAATCAGTGCACTATCTTCCATTTTTGGTTTGGTTTTTCACCAGGAAGCTGAGTGGATTTAATGGTTGTCTCTTGCCTCATTTTTGCAGGTTGTACCAGTCTGTCAAGCTGCTCTACTCCCTCGGAATCTTCTTCACTTATGCTCTGCAGTTCTATGTCCCTGCAGAAATAATAATTCCTGTGGCTGCTTCCAAGGTCCCTGAACGCTGGAGATTATGTTGCAAACTGCTGCTGAGAGTACTCCTGGTCTGCGTAACATGTGAGTGGTGAGAGTTTTCTTTTCACTCGGCAGGTAGATATTTAGCCCATGGGATGCTTTATTGTGGTAAAGATATTTTAAAGAAAATTACTGGGCTCTACAGAAAATAAAAATGTAGGCTGAGTGCAGTACAGTGCTTTTGTTTGGTGAAAAATATACTCCCTACACGAGAGGTGGGGAACCATGGCCCCTTTATGACTTCAACTCCCAGAATTCCTGAGCCAGCATGTTTGGTTCAGGAATTCTGGGAATTGAAGTCCATAAGTCATAAAAGTACCATCATTCCCCACCCTGCTCTACTTCTACCCCAAAAGGGTAAAAGTGAGCTGCAAGATTGATCTGCAGTGTCTTAGTTGCTAAAAAAACAACAACTCAGATGTGTGAAAAATCCTCTTAAGTTGTTATAGTGATATGACTTGTCCAATATGGTTGCCACCTCATGACTAGAGAGTCACCCCACATGGCAGTGAAGTCATGGTCTCAGAATTCCAAAGGCATGAAATTGATCACCTCAAAACATTTGGAGACCCCTGACTAATGTAATAGCTTTGTAGAGATATTAGTAATAAATAATATTGGTGCTAGATTTGAGAATTCATTCTGAGTTGTTTACAAATTCCATCTCTGAGCTTGAGGAGTGTACATCCTGATGGCACGTTTTGTCTTGATTCAGTGTGTCTGTTAATGTCCCCATCTATTTTACCAGACGAGTTTATTACAGACTAAAAACATACTCCAAAATTAAAACAATGTTTATTTCATTTGAAGTTGTAGTAAAAGAAAAACTAATTACCTCAGCTGCTTGCTCTTCAGTTAGGCATCTTCCCTGACAATTTTTTTATTTCTTCCTTTCTTATCTTTCAGGTGCCCTCGCAATACTGATTCCTCGCTTGGACATTGTCATAGCTCTGGTAGGCTCCGTGAGCAGCAGTGCTCTAGCACTTATTATTCCACCCCTCTTGGAGATCTTCACCTATTATTCGGAAGGCCTGCACCCACTCATCCTGGCCAAAGATATTCTCATCAGCCTCTTAGGTATTATTGGCTTTGTTGTAGGGACATATGAATCCCTCTATGAACTGATTGTACCAACTGTCTCCAATGCCACCGTTGCTTTACCATGACACTATAACCTGTTTTCACTTTGAAAAGTTATCTGCAATTCGGATGGACCTTGAGTTTTTTCATAGCAACTGCAGGAACTTGGGGCTGCTCCTTGCTTTCCAAATCTATTTATTTTATAGATTCAACAAATAAGGCTATGGTTAAAAAGGAAGGGGCTCTGTTTCAGTGCTCTTATTTATTTATGCTTCTTTTTTTGTATGGGGTTGATTTAGGAGACATATAAAAACCAAAAAAAATATGTGTGCTCCATTATGATTATTCCCTACCTGGAAGAAACTGAATGTCTTGCAAGCATCTGGGATTTTACTACACTTCTGGATCAAGAGCAGTGAAAGTGGGGGAGAATTAGGAGTCCTTATACTCCTCACCAGATGATTTTTATGAAGCCTTTTGAGTATCATGTTACAGTTCATTTTTATTTTCATTGTTCTTATTCTTAAACTAGTGCAAATGAAACTCGATGTATAATATTAAAAATGGATGCTGTAAGTTCATGCTCCTATCATGAAGTTCTGTGTCTATTGATAATAATACTGAAACTTAAAAACTGCATCAAGCTATATAATCTATAATTCTCAGGCAATACCAATTGGACTGCATATAAAAAGGGAAATAAGGTTTATATTGCTAAATCCAGCACTCTGCCAGTTTGACTCTATAGCAGAGTTCATATCAAATTGTTGTGAAAAAAAGATATGCGTGTGAGCTGGACAGGAGATTGAAAAGTGTTTTAAAGATTTTTTATAGTTGTGTAAACAACAGGGTATTATAAACCAATTCTCTGTTGTAAGCTTTTGCTTTGTTGTAGCTTCAAGGAACATTCACGAAGCATACATTTTGAAAAATGCCTTGACTATAATCCAATTTCATGTAAACAATTTCACATGAGTATATATGTAAATACACTATAAAGCAAAAGGTGAGTCAGATGCATAGTTGTAACTTCTGAATTATTTTGCTTCTGTATTATGGAAACACTTTGAGACCTACTTAGCAATCATGGCCAATTAGCATGTGTACATAGGTTAAATTTATGGGCCCAACTTTTACAGTTTTCTTATTTCACATATAAGAGGCCCTGAAAGGCTAGCCAATCAAAACAGATAAATAAATTGATTGAGCAGACACAGGGAGATTCTTATATTAAAAGTGCAATACACATCTTATTTTCTGTTATTTGCCTTTGTTCTCAGGAACACTGTTCTCAGAAACAGTGTTGAAATTAAATAGTTTACACAAAAGTTATTTTCAGAAATTTCTTCTGAAGATTTTAGCTACTTCATGGCATTATTAAGTATTTGACACTACCATTTCGGTTTTCTAAAATGATCATATGTGTGGCTTGCCATGTGGTTTCTTCCATTTTTATCTAATTAGCCAAGAGATCTGAATTTTACTGTAACTATTAAATTATAATTAAAATGCAGTTTACCAGGAAGCAAATTTTTGTTCCCTGGATTGAGTAGGGCATATTTCTGTCAGGTTATGGCTTTTAAAAAGGAAGATGAGATGCATACCATTGTTTATCTCTTCCAATAATCATGATTAGGCTGTATCTTTAACTTTGTTCTTGAATAAGGTACACAGGATGAAGAAGAGAGAGAGGAATTATCACTCTTCAGATATGGCACCCAAATATTTATTTAACACATAGGGTTTATGAATTATTTTGGAAATGTTTTGTAGTCTGGTTTTAAATATCATTGTAATGATTTATCTACTTTTTATGCATTGTTATATGGTTGATTAAATAATTAAATGAATTGTAAGTTAGCTTCCTAACCCTTTTCTCATTCTTCTGAAACTACAGATGTCTCATTAACTCTGGGATATACTTGGGGTTTATATTTCTCTCCCTATACTGTATACCGGTAGTAAAGCATGTTAGAAAATAGACAAATATTCAATATTCTGGTCTTGGCAACATAATGGTGAAATGTAAATTAAAACTGCTTTAAATTTTGCCAGTGAACCCAGAACATTGAGACATGAGCAGAAACCTGCAGGTTAGTGGTATTGCAAGTTTTTACCATGATTAACTAGAATCTTTGCCAGGTAGCGAGATTAGTCAAGAGAAAATAAAATAAAATAAAATGTGGTAATGACACATTTCTAACTTTTTAAAAAATGGATATTTTGACTTTATAATTATTACAAAAGTAGAATTGATAATATGCTTGTGCATTCTTGCAGTCTTATCTTGAACTGTTATAAGTGATGATGTGAACATTTCTGTATGTGAACATTAGCACTGAAACAGAAGCAGAATGGATGCAGAAAATACAAAAGCAAGGGAACTTAATGAAGCCACAAAGAAACATTATTGAATTTGATACTGACTTTTTAACTTTGGGATTACCCCACTTTTCAAATAGCAGGTGCCATTAAGACCAATTTGGTAGATGTTCTTAAGTATAACCTCCATAGAAAATGCAGGGTTTTAACATTTATTGATTTGTAGATTTTCCATTATTTGAAAAGCTCATTGTCGCATAATATTCTTTTGATAGCATTCTGCTAGTCCCTGGGTGTCCAAGGTTGATTATTAGTTGTATTACAACCACTGAATGAAATGATTTTGTTCACTTATTTCTCAATAGATGCCTTAATATGACTTTGTAATTTATGGTTCTATAAACTTTTTATTCTGACTGTACACTACATGAAGCATTCTTCTTGTGGGAATAGTACTACTTCTTGACTTCTAGAGAGTTAACACTTTTTCCAGTCAGGATTTTAATGAAAAAAGGCTACATCAGACATTACCACTAATTATAACCTATATCATTGGCATTGTGGCTGATGGCCTTGTCTGGGTATACATGTTAAAATTGCCTACATACAATTATCTTTTACATTTTCTCCCCCTCTAGAATAAACTGTAGCCTATTTGTATGTTCTTGCACAGCAAAGAAAGAGGCAGTTTTGAATTACTGAATTATCTATATTCTTTTTTCTAGTAGTCATAAACGATAAAGCTACAGCAATGGCTATATTAAGAGGTTTTTTTATCTGTTGTCTAGTTGTGTCTGTAATATAATTGTCCTCCATCCTGGTCCTCCTCAGATCTCATACTGAGTCAGTAATTATGAGATTTGAAGTAAACATTTCTGATTTCTCTCTCCATACGTTGTCTTGTCATCTAGTCTGTTCTGTATCTGATAATGGATAAAGGGGCATTTCGGTGTCAGTCAGGTCTGCTTACTTTAATTTGATTTATTTGTAAAAGAAGTGATTGCACTTCAGAAATTAGATATGTTGACAACCCAAACACAGCATTGATGTTCCCCAAACATCTATGACTATCAAAATCCCCAAAATTGACTTCCAAAGGATGATACATGGAAGGCATAGATTTGGAACACTACATATTTGGAGATTAGATGAAAGCCCCAGCTAATGTTTCTACAGAGCTTTGGGAGCAGTTTCCAATTCCTCAAGATTACTCTTAATTTACCACTTTGGGCCTTTACTGTCAATTAGATATATTGCTGCTCCTTTTACGGTAGCTTGGTGACACATATTTAACTATGGTGCAGAATCAAGCAAACATATTTTGGGTAATCTAAATTTGGGGAATGCATGCAATTATCCTCAAATGTCTCTACAAGGAGTGACTTTGAAGATAGGAAACAATATCTGTGTGTCTATCAAATCAGTCAATGTTTATTTATTTGTGTCTACTTGTGTGTACAGCAAGCCAGTATGTACATTGAGTGTACTCTGTACGAGACCCAGGTGATGTTATGTATGATAATGCTGTAACTGAATGATATATTTTCCTGGATGTTTCATTCAATAAAATCAGGTTTTTTTACTGGATTATAAGGTTCCACCGTGACTTAATTTTATTTTTTTCAGATTGCTTATAATTTGTAACCCTTAATGAAGATGAATAAATAAAGTAATAACAAGCATGCGCTGGCTATTCTCCGACATGGTATCTGAACTACAAACTACACAAAATGAAGGCAGCCATTGTTATTAATAACTATTCACAACTAATAAATCTGATGAGGCGCATCGACTGTGAGAGTTGCAGTACAAGATATTCCTGCTTGGTGTATAAGAGTATTTCAGGCAAATGTGTACTCCAGTTCTTTAGACAGTGAGAACTTGGAATGGTGTAGTGGTTGTTGGAGCAGGACTGGAGAAACCCAAGTCCTTGGTGGCTCAGGCTGTTAAATGCCTGCTCTTAAGATCCAGCTGTCTACAATTACTGTAGGCTCGAATCCCACCAGGCTCAAGGTTGACTCAGCCTTCCATCCTCTCGGGGTAGGTAAATTGAGGACCCAAGATTGTTGGGGGCAATTAGCTGACCTTGTAAAAATGCCGCTTAGTAATAATCAGGCATATACAATGGAATGAAGGCTATTGCTGAGTGCATTGGGTTGTGCTCCAAAAATTGTAAGCCGCCCTGAGTCTTCGGAGAAGGGCGGCATATAAATGTAATTAAAAAAAAAAATAGACACCCAATCCTGGAAGCTCTGCCCAACCTACACTCAAGAGGGTGGTGGTTGGGGATAAAATAGGTCTTAAAAGTATGCTTAGATTAATTGTAAGTGAGCATAGAATTTTAGGAGCCCTGGGGGCACATTGGTTAAAGTGTAGCATTGCAGGCAAACTCTGCCCACAGCCTGGAGTTTGATCCTGATGGGGCTCAAGGTACATTCAGCCTTCCATCCTTCTGAGGATGGTAAAATGAGGACCCAGATAGTTGGAGCAATATGCTGACATTGTAAACTGCTCAGAGAGGGCTGTAAAACACTGTGGGTAGCATAAGTCTATGCTATTCCTATTTAGGCAAGTAGTTTTCATGTATCCTCTACTCGCATAAAATCCATTAACACGTTTTAATCAAGAATTAGGGGTCTGCAAGAAATAAAAAGTTTGATCTTGGAGCAAAACTTCCAAGTCACCCACTCATTTGCTTCCATCAGAATTTGGCTATTCCATATTTCACTAAAACAAAGTAAAAAAAAAACATGCCATAGGGCTCACTGATATTTTGAAAAAAACTTCTTACTGTTTCAATTTGAGTCATAGGACCTGATAGTCGAATCCTCAAGGTTACATATATCCCAATTTATCATTAAAAAAATTGGCCAATGTAAATATATTTGTTTTAAGTATTAAATATTTTTTAAAATGACCACAACAGAGGAAAAGACAATGGCCAAAAGACAATGGATTGTTGTTGGGTGATCTCAGCTTATGAATGGAGGGTAACCAATCATTAATATATGAGTATAAGCATTAATAATTTCAAGCCTCAACCATCCTAAATTGGCAAATTGAACACCAAAGGCTGTAAAAAATTCTCCAATTTCTTGGCTTTTCCTGATGACTGCATTCTCTCCACCCCACTTTTTTAAAGCTCCTTATGTAGAAACCTGGGGGAGGGCAGCTTATATGATCCTCTATAAAACCTGGATTCCTGAGTGATACCCATGGATGTGTTTTGTAAAAATAAAATGGATCCACAGATTTTCACTGGCTGTTAGATGAATTACTTGCTTTTTCAACAAAGGTTGCTTCAGTTTCTCCGCCCCACCCTGCTATCCCTAACTGACTTCAAATTCATTCCATGGAAGTTAGCAAATATAACATCACATGCTTTCCCATGTGGTTTATTTTCTCTGGGAACAATTTCTCGTTACCATGAAGGTTTCTTGGTCATTCTTAGATGTGGCTTCATAGTTTGGAAACATATGGTGTAATGCAGTGGTGGGATTCAAATTTTTTTACCATTGGTTCTGTGGGTGTGGCTTGGTGGGAGGGCTTTGCACGTGCATGCAGAGGATTTGCTACTGACCTCCTGCAATCCTGCACTCTCCCTGTGTCTTCAACAGCTGACACGCGGCAAACTGTTGTGCCACACGAAGCACCTGAGCTTCAAAACAAGAAAATAAAGGTCAGAATAGAGCTGGGTGGGCAGGCGGGCCCAGCAGCTGATTGTCAGAGCGAACCAGTTCACTCACAGATCATCCTTGGAGCTACCGGTTCGTCAGAACCAGGCCGAACTGGTACAATACCACCACTGGTGTAATGAATCCCAGTAACCCAGATGAAGGCTATTGAAGATGTTGTCACCTCAAGTAATGGAGCAACTAACAAGCCATTTCAAGACCCTTTACTGGTAACACATTGCTAGCATATATAAGTGTATGTGTATGAGAGAGACTAGTTAATATGCGTGCATAAGAGCCATGGTGGCGCAGTGGTTAGAATGCAGTACTGCAGGCTACGTCTACTGATTGCCGGCTGCCGGCTGCCGGCTGCCAGCAATTCTATTCTCACCGGCTCAAGGCTGACTCAGCCTTTCATCCTTCTGAGATCAGTAAAATGAGGACCCAGATTGTTGGGGGCAATATGTTGATTCTATTAACCACTTAGGGTTGTAAAACTCTGTGAAGTGGTATATAAGTCTATTCTAAGTACTATTGCTATAATAAAGTGTTGTGGGGAGACAGAACAATAAAGTATGATAAAGGTTATATAATCCATGATAATTTATTTAATATGGCAACATATGCTTGACCATCCTGCTTAAACTGAATCTACTTAAAGAAATGGAATAAGAAGAGCATAAATAAATGCCACTGATTTTTAGTGTTTCTGTTCTCAAAATGACTATATTACAATCTGAGTTATTATGTAAATAATAATAATAATAATAATAATAATAATAATAATAATAATATAACTGAGTTAATGTAGTACCTTATCCTATAAATTCCTAGTGCTTGTCAAATTCTACATATTGTAGTTGTTAAATATAACAATTAAAAGAAATCAAAAGAATTAAAAATAAAAAAGAGGGGGAAATGATTACACTTTGAAGATATCAAAGAAATATAGCAATTTTATTGGACAATATTTGCTGCCTCACCCTCATGGCAATGAGGTTTATATTATTTGTAATTGAATTGTATAATGATGTTTCTTTTGTTTTAAACTAGCCTGGATGTTGTTACTGAAGCAGTGCAGCAAACTCAGGAACTTTTAAATCTTCATTCTGCCTTCAGATAAGTATCGACTCTTTACAACTGCCTGATCAAGTCCCTGCATTTTCCTTGGCAATATTTCAGAAATGATTTGCCACTGTCTACTTATTAGGCCTGAGAGAGACTGACTGGCTCAAGGCCACCCACTTGGCTTCATGCCCGAGATGGGACTAGAACTCATGGGTTCCCAGTTTCTAGCCCCATGCCTTATTCACTACACCAAACTGACCTTTTACACACCCAAAACTCATTCTGTGGACAGGCATTCTTTGAAGTGACAGAACAAGGTGAAGAAATCAAAGGTATTTTTTAAAAAAGAATTAAGAGAAATGCTGTCTGGAAGTGATCAGATTTCTAGTTCAACACAATAAAAAGGCAATCAGGTCAGGAAAAGACTTGTCTTGATGAACAATTTCTCCCTAGCCCAGCCGTGGGCAAACTACAGCCCAGGGGCCGGATCCAGCTGTTCTATCCGGCCCGTGGAGCCGAAAGAGCGGAGGGTTCTCTTGCTCTCCCAGAAGGCTACGTGAAGTAATCTAACTTTGAATTTATATTAGTTCACACAAACACTCCATCCATGCTTTTGTTCCAGCTCTCCGGTCCAGTTTAAGAACCCATTGTGGCCCTCGAGTCAAAAAGTTTACCCACCCCTGCCCTAGCCTGTTCTTTCAAGTCTACCAATGGTGCACTCATTACCACTGTAATTGACTCCATCTACCTTGCTCGGGTTGCCTCTTCTCTTTTCTTCCACTTTCTCAGCATTAGAGCTGGGTCTTCACATAACGTGTCCACAGAAGAATTTGAGCCTGGTCATTTATGCCTCAAGTGAGAAATCTGGGTTGATTTGTTCAATGATCCATTTGTTTGGGGTTTTTTTGGCTATCCACAGTATTCTCTAACACCTAAATTTCAAAGGATTCAATACTCTTCATATCCTGCTTCTTTAAAGTCTAATGTTCTAATCTCCAAAGGAAGAATATTCTGTAATGCAGAGACTACAGCAGAAATAGCCCCTTCTTCTAGTTCCTGTCAGTCAATGCTCTTTGGCTGATGGGATATGCAGCATGTCCAATCTGTTGGATTAAGTCATACTTTTAATAAATACATACATTTATTACTTATTTTCATCAGCATGCCTATCTATAGTGAGGGTTTTTTTTCCTTTGAGCTGAGCTTTATATAGTTCTAATTATTTTGTTTTCTAGCATCCATTCATGTAGAACTCTGGAAACCTTATTGTAATGTGCTTCTAAAAAAATAGGGGTGCATGTTTGGAAAACTCAGCATCCAATTATTTATGCCCAGGTTCTGCAAAATGGCACCCAATCCAAGACACCAAGATACCCACCGAGTTTTCCCACAGACCACTGCTGGCAAAGTCAACATCACCTATGTCCATTAGCAGAAGAAAGAAAATAAAGTAGTGGCAATGTCTGTGGTCCCTCTACCTTAATCTCTTCCAGAAACTACAATCCAGTTGCCTTCTCCAAGTCACTGGATAGCAATATAATCCAACAATTTAGACAGAAATAGTGCCAGAGATGAAAATCAGACTTGTGTTATTTAAATGAAAGACCAAACACTTTTGCTTAAGATTTTACTCACATTCTAATTAAAAACACAATTAAGCAAGTGTTGGAATGAATTGGTATTATTGATGGTATCAAGTCATCATGTAAAAAATATGATGTTTTTAATCATATTTTGAAATACAAAATATTTATTTGGACTTCCCTTTAGGAAGTCAAATATATTGGGGTCATCTCTAAGAAATGTTTTTGTTTAGTTCGAAACCCTGCTTTGGGTTTGTGCATGTATGTGAATGGCCTTCAACTGATGTTCATCCAGTTATTTTCAGCATCTTTGCTAATCAAGTCTACTTTGAGTGCCCTATTTGCTGGGCAATTTCAATCATTAGATATGAAGCTGGATAAGTGGACTAGACTTGAACAGAACAAAAAGCCCTAGATAGGAGAACCAGAAAAATAATGACAATGAATCATGCCCTTCATCTAGGCAGCAATGTTGAGCGACCCTACTTATAAAGGAAATTGGATATGGAATGCTGCAAGTACATCAGACAGCTGAAGAATAAAAAGGGCATTGGAAGAATATTTGAAGTAAAGAAGATGCCCTGAAGCTAGCATACCATGAAAGCTTACTGAATACAGGACAGACCAAACTAGCCTACAAGAAAAACCAAATGAAGAGTTAGATGAAGACTTAGCAAGGCAAAGTATTACATAGTACATTAAAAAAGAGCAGGCAAAGCAGATAACGGAAAGACCTAGCTAAGAGGTGGAAAACTGGAGAAAGAGACAGACAGGCTGCACATTTAAGAACAAATACCGTGTTTCCCCGAAAATAAGACACTGTCTTATATTTTTTTTGGCTCCCAAAAACACACTAGGTCTTATTTTTGGGGTAGGTCTTATTTTTGGGGTAGGTCTTATTTTTGGGGTAGGTCTTATTTTTGGGGTAGGTCTTATTTTTGGGGTAGGTCTTATTTTCGGGGAAACACGGTACATACAAAGCCAGAACTGAAAAGACAGCAACGGACATCAAATGCCACCTCCATAATGAAGCTAAAGAAACACAGGACCACCTGTTAGCTGCTGCAACAAGATCACACAGACTAACTACAAACAACGGCATGACAAAAGAGTAGCAATGCTGCACTGAAATATCTGCAACAAATGTAATTTGCCTGCAAGCAAGAACTGGTAGGACCACAAAATGGACAAATGAATAGAAAATGAAGATGTGAAAATGTTCTGGAGCTTTAGAATTCAAACAGACAATCACCTGCCACATAATACCCCAGACTTAACAATTGTTGATAAGAAAGACATAAAGTCTGCATAGTGAATATGGTAGTACCTGGAGACAGCAGAACCAAAGAGAAGAGAACCCGTAGTAATAGGAACCTTGGCTGCAATCCCAAAACATCTGGAGCAATCAACCAATAGAACAGCTTGCCTTCAGAAGTTGTGGGAGCTTCATCACTGGAAGCTTTCAAGAAGAGACTGGACTGTCATCTATCAGAAATGGTGTAGGGACTCCTGCTTAGCAGGGGATTGGACTAGATGACCTACAAGATCCCTTCTAACTCTGTTATTCTGTTAAATCATGTGACCTTCATTCCCCATTTTTTAAAAAAATTAAAAGCACAGAAATGAGGCCTTTTCCAACCTGCTCATTATATTTTGAATACACTTTTCAAAAGGTAGTATTTTTCAGTTTTAACAACAGAGGGTTCACTGTCCATAGATATTGCCATTCTTTTTACTGCAGTGGAAACTGTCAGTATGGACAATCAACACTGCATTGGTACTACTTTTTGAATAAAACCAAGGCAATTTTAGACAAGTATATTTGTGAGTACAATGGAATTTACCGTATTTTTTAGAGTATAAGACGCTCTGAAGTATAAGATGCACCTAGCTTTTGGGGAGGAAAACAAGAAAAAAAAATCTGCTTCTACCTCTCAGCAATTTGCCTCCTTGCTGCAAACAGCAAATAGCCTGTTTCAGCTTCAGCACATTCTGATTAGCACAAGCAGCTGATTGTCAGTTGGATCAGCCTCCCGACAATCAGCTGCAGGGATTGCCATAGCCTATTGCTGACTCTGCGCGCCTCTGCATCCCGTTTTCAGCCTTCCTGTGCCCTGTTTTTGGCCTCTGCATGTCCCATTTTTGCCCCATTCTGGGTGGCGGAGATTGGAACGGGTGAAGAATGGGCATGCAGAGGCTGAAAATGGGGGATGTGGAGGCCAAAAATGGGATGCAGAGCCTGAAAATGGGGCACGTGGAGGTGACAATAGGCAATGACAATCCATGCAGCCTGAAACAGCTGATTGTTGGGAAGCTGATCCAACTGACAATCAACTGCTTGTGCTAATCAGGCTGTGCTGAAGCTGAAACAGGCTGTTTGCTGTTTGCTGCCAGGAGACAAATTGCTGGGAGGCAGCAGCCAAAGGGTGGATGTCGGTGGATGGGCAGGGCTTCAGTAACATTCACTGTATAAGATGCACAGACATTTCCACCCACTTTTGGGGTGGAAAAAGTGCATCATATACTCCGAAAAATACATTATATCCTTCCCAAGGCATCCATTTTTCCATCAAGGAACATGTGAAGCAGTGGTGGGATTCAAATATTTTTGCCATCGGGTCGGTGAGCCTGGCTTGGTGGGCACGCTTTGTGCACTTTGCATGCGCGTGCATGCCAAACACGCCCTTTGAGCAGGTGCAGAGGCATTTGTGCAGGCGCAGAGACATTCTAACTCACTTCCTGCAAGCCTGCATGATCCCGGTTGCTTCAGCAGCTACCGCGTGGCACTATTCTGAATAGTGCCACACTTCAAATTCAGCAGATAAAGGTGAGTATGGGAGCCCGGGTGGGTGGGTGGGCCCAACAGCAGAGCAGCGGAGAGAACCGGCTCAGTCTCTGCTGCTCATCACTGCTACTGGCTCGGCAGAACTGGGCCGAACCAGTAGAATAGCACCAGTGATGTGAAGCTATCTTGAACCAGTCCCAGTTGAAAATTCTGGAGACCGAGTCCAGGACAACCTGCTTGCAAAGTAAGTTGTCTACCGCAATTACCCCTTAACCCCCAATTAAGATGAAGCATGAAGGGTTGAGATTGACAGCTTTAAGCCAGACATGCTTGGACAATAGTTTTCCCATATTTCATACCCATTACATCAACTAGGCATGTTCATATTTGTCTAGAAGAAAGTTTGATATCAGGTCTTCTCTCCACACATCAGCTATTTATTTATAACTTTCAGGCAAGGAAATTAATTCAGATCTTACTACTGGAAGGAGTGATAGTCCACTCATTCTTCTCCCTGATTGATCAAGGGCCTGAATGAATGGAAATTCTGAGAGTTGGGATCCCAATAAAAAGACTTTTTACTTAAGAAGAAATCATTTTTTTCTTGCAGTATGGGATAATATGCAACTTACACATATCACTTTCATGGTTATAGAGGCCAAGTTAAAGAAGGAGGACACAACTCCGATAGTACATTGCAATATAGTTGAATATTATATGCCAGAGAGCAAGAAACGGATCCAAATAACACCTTCTTGTGTTCCTCACCTTTGACCAAAACTCAGAGGGTGTTTCCAGCCCAAGTGTTTATTGTAGAATTCCACTCCAAAAGTCCAAACAGTGGCATTTTCCATTCGAAATCTTCCCACGGTTTTCTACAAACCTTTTTTTTTCTTATCACAGATAATAAAAGGAGAAACATGGTTTAGCTGGGTAATGACTTCTGACTGGCAGCACTAACAGCCTTCCACCTTGATATAAAAAAGATGTTGAGATTCTAGAAAGGGTGCAGAGAAGAGCAACAAAGATGATTAGGGAACTGGAGGCTAAAACATATGAAGAACTGTTGTATAGTACTGGGTATATCTAATCTAACAAAGAAAAGGGGTGACATGATAGCAGTCTTCCAATATTTAAGGGAAGATCACAAAGAAGAGAGGGACAACCTACTCTACAAAGCACCTGAAGACAGGACAAGATGTAATGGATGGAAACTTATCAAGGACAGATCCAACCTAAAACTAAGGAGAAATTTCCTGACAGTGAGAACCTGAAAATACTCAACTATTCAGCTTCTTGTATAAAACTGTTTTATCGTCTTAAACAAACAAACAAACAATAAACTGATCCATATGATTAGTCTGTAGAAGTTTGCAAAGTGTGTAGAACTATGTTTTCTAATTGAAAGTATCATACAGAGCCTGGGCTCTTATTTTAGAATAGAATAGAATAGAATAGAATAGAATAGAATAGAATAGAATAGAATAGAATAGAATAGAATTCTTTATTGGCCAAGTGTGGATGGACATACAAGGAATTTGTCTTGGTGCAAATGCTCTGTGTACATAAGAAAAGATACATTCGTCAAGAATCCTAAGGTACAACACTTAATAGTTTATCTATTTATCTATTTATCTAAAATATGCAATATAACTGGCTGCAGTTAGAAAAAATTAAATGAACTTTCTAGGTTCTTGAGAAATATCACAAGGAACTGAGGAACTCTAGCAGCATTCCACCATATACAAGGAGCATCGTAGAGAAGTTAGAACTTGTCTTCTGATTGACTTCACAGTTTGGGATCATTTAATATGAAATTTCATTCAGCAGATCCAAAAGAATTGTGTTAATATCAAGGAAGTATAAATTTCCTTTTAATTACTAGCATGTTTATATTGTATTATATTTCATTGCATTTTAACTGTATGTACCATTCATCCCAACAATATTGACATTTCACCATAAAATGTTTTATATATCATCATAAAAATGTTTTTTTTCATACATGAGTACTCATTGATTGCCTAAACAATTGCATATCTTTCTAAGAAGGCATTGTATATTTTCTTATAACTGGTTTCTGTGCTATACAAACAAAAAGACAGATGAGAAAAGATAAAATAGTCTTTTCCAAGAGCCAATTTGGTCTAGTTATGAAAGCAGCAGGCTAGAAATCAGGAGACTGTGAGTTCAAGTCCTGCCTTAGGCATGAAAGCTGGCTGGGTGACTTTGGGCCAGTCATTCTCTCTCAGGCCAACACAGGGTTGTTGCTGTGGGGAAATTTGGAGGAAGAAAGTGTATTAGGTATGTTATTCATAAAAAGAAATAACAATAAAGGCAGGAAAAACAAACAAACAAACCAATACATAACTAAATATCCTTGCTTATGAATACCTAGATTGACTCTTTGGGGCAATGGGAAAAATTACATCACTGATCTGCTTCTTCAACAAGGTTTATTCCATCCTTGTTTTGCTCAACCTATTTTTCAAAGTATCAGAAGGCAAGGCAAGAAGCAATGGATGAAAACTAATGAAGGAGAGAAGCAACCTAGAATTAAGGACAAATTTCCTGTGAGTTATAACAATCAGTGGAACAACTTGCCTGCAGAAGTTGTGGGTGCTCCCATCACCAAAGGCTTTTAAAAAGAATCACAACAGCCACTTTTCTGAACTGGTGTAGGACCTCCTTCATGGGCAGGGGGTTGGACTAGAAGATCTCAAAGGTTTCTTCCAACTGTGTTATTTTGTTTTTAAGGGGGGTGGGGTGGGGAATGAAGCTATCAATGGCTGCTACTCATGTCAGCTTTATATTATCTTTGGAATCCAATTACCAGTCTTTAGGGGAACAGCAACAGAAAAAGATGACTATGAGTTGTGAGAAACAGGATCATGGAAGGTGCAATTCTAATGTTCTTAGAAGCTTCAGTTAGAATGACAATACATCTAGTTCATTCTGTTCCTTCTTTAAGATACCAGGAAAAACAATGAACAAAGCAGGATATGCACTATTGACTAGAACTGTTCTATTGCTTCCAATTTTGCTAACAAGTACAGCTGCTTATAGCAGAAGAGATTCATACTGATCCCAGAGAAAGGATTAAAACTTTCACCTAGAGAAATTATTATATAATGATTTTGCAATGATTATATTCTTACAGAAATGCTGATAAGCAAAATACAAGTAGGAGAACCTACAGTACAGGTCTCCCCCCTCTGTTTCCTGTTGTGGAATATCTAAATGGGACTTTCTTTAAAGAGCAGGAGCTGATCCATCTGGCATCTCCATTCCTGGAGCAAGGAAGATGGACCACAATGGGTCCTGCCCAGTCAGCAATATCTTCCGTACATGCAACAGAACGATCGATCTTCATTCATTCAATCTCAAGTTTTGTGCTTGTTCTGCAAAGAATACCATGAACATTTGTACCCTTGCACATGGTGTTTTTTGAACTGCAACTCTTAACCCCTGTGCCATGAGGGCATTATGGCAGTTGTGATCTGAAACCAGTGGGAAACTCACTTCCTTGGATTGTAGCAGTGAGTGGAAGTGACAAGAAACCCATCTAGAGCCCACTCAGGCAGGGGTTTCAGTCTATGGGGCAACCTTGGAAATCAAGGGATGTGGCCAGCTTTTCCAGTACCTGCTTTCCCCACTTTTGTTATTGCAGACTAACTGAATCACCAAGAAGGGATGACTAGCAATAGTGATCTCCAGGACAAAGGCAAGGAAAGTTACTACACATGAGATAGAGGCCCCTTTCCCTTCCCAACCCAGCAGACTGGTTCTTCTGCAACTCTTCCTCTTCCATTCCCTTGGATTCTGCAGGCACCTTGGCAATTCTGGGCCCTGGGAAGCGAGAAACTGAGGCATTCATTCTTAAGTAGGTCCCATACAGCCCCTTTTAAAAGAGGAGAAAGCTTGCTTGACTCTTTGCAGAAGCTTGACAGAGGAACTTGGCCAGGGCTTCTTCTCAAATCTTTTGCTTTTTTAAAGTAATTTCAGAGGAAGCAAAGAGCATTGATCCAACCTGCCAAGTCAAGAGGCAAAGCAAGAGAAGAGGTCAAAGCTATATCAATCATTTGCCTTCTCCAAGTGCTGAAACTTTCAGAATCGTGCTATGGCATCTGGTCATTCTCAGCTAGAGGATTTCCCTGGGAAGGGAGAGTAGTCCATTCTAGATCTTCGAACTAATCTACGTTTCTAGAATTAAGGAGAAATTTCCTGTCAGTTAGAGCAATTAACAGTGGAATGGTTTGCCTTCAGAAGGTGTGGGTGCTCCATCACTAGATGCTTTTAAAAAGAGACTGGACAACCACTTGTTTGGAATGGTAGATGGTCTCTTGCCTGGGCAGGAGTTGGACTAGAATGCTTTCTGTGATTCTGCAATTCTTCCCCAAGTGACCCCATCCCTGCCCACATTGGTGTAGTCGGTGCAGGCCCCTGCCCACCTGGGTTTGACCCAGTTGCCTTCTGGCAGTCATGTGCAATGGAGCTAGTCATGTGGAATCACCTGGCCATTCCACACTTTCACCCTTCTCGTGGTGCTGGCCATGCACTCTTGCAGGGTCAGATCACTGCTTTTGCCCCCACATTGTAGGAAGGCTGGCAAACAGAAGAATCGAGATTGGGGGTAAAGGCAAGGCGTGTTTTACTTTTGCACTTTTTCTGTTTTGACCTAGGCTTCCTAGGTGACCATAATATTACTAAGCTTAATGTTCACCACATTAAGATCTCATCACATGAGATCAGCTTTAGTCACCGAAGTGGATAGTATTCAATACACTAAAGAGATTACTCCAATGCAGAATATATCAATATCTGAAATGCAGCATAGATGGTTTGCATTTGTCTTTTCTGTAGTTGAAGCAAGAAAATCTTGGGATAAAGCACTTTTGTGCGAGAACTATATAATTATTTATATAATGTTTATATAATTTGCACCAAGACAAATTCCTTGTGTGTCCAATCACATTTGGCCAATAAAGAATTCTTTTCTATTCTGTTATATAAAGTTTATATATAAATTATATATATGTATTGATATATATATATATATATAAACACATACCATGGACCTCATCCCATTCCTAAGAGGTCCTTAAAGGAGGTGTGCATAAGCACACCAGCGTGCCTACTGTCCGTCTTACTGTCCCCATTTATCTGTATTTACTCCCTTGTTCTTGTTTATGTTCATACTTATTCTTGTTATCCTGTACATGTTTGACAAACAAATAAATATTATAAAGTTTATAAAATATTTATATATTATAAAGTTTATATAAATTATATAAACTATACAAGTTTATATAATTCTGAAATCATTTTCTAGAAGTCAAGAGGTTGGAGAGCTTTTGTAGCTATAACTTGTTATCAACAGACAAATGAATAATGCCTTTCTTGCACAGTATTTGGCATGGCTCTGTTGTTTAAAATCAGTTACCTAAGTTCATCTTCATCATAATCTATTTAGGATATGAATTAGGCGCATCCATCTCCTGAGATGGAGATATGTAACAAACTTAGATACCATCAACTGTTATGTCTTGAAAGCTCTTATAGCTGGATCAGTATTATTACTTTAATGATGGTATAAGGACTCCTCCCTTGGACAAGGGGTTGAATAAAAAGATCTTTAAGGTACCTTCCAGCCCTATGAGTTTATGATTCATGGCATAATGAGATGAGACTTTTAAATAAAAATAAAAATTCCACAATCCATTCCCCCTAATTAAATAATGAGCAATGAAGACTATTGATTATCTCCAATACCACCCATTCTTCTTCTACTACACGTATAACATTTTAAAATTCTTTATTGCTTTTTATAAACAAATATTCACAATAAACTCTCACAGAGAAATTTAACCAAAGATATGCAGTGCATTTAAAGTATGGCCCAGCCTTATATTAAATAATTCCTCTTTTTGTCTGGTAATTTTTTATGTACACCCAAAAATGGACTCTATCACACATTCTCTCTCATACACAACTTTGCACAATATATGCATATATACTATATCCATAACATGAATAGTTCAAGGCAGTGGTTTGTGGAATATATTCAAATGGATGTAGATGAAGTCAACCCTTTTTAATTTCTCATTATTTCCTAAATAGGAATATATAGTTTCTTGATAACAATTTCTGGGAAATTATGAGTATCAGAAAAAAGTTAGGGTCCATCAAACACCATCCATTAGTGCCCTTTCTGGATTAGTATGGAACCCTTGCATATTATTTCTTAATAGAAATAACAAATTCCAATGCAACACACTCCTTTTATAACCTTTTGTGTTATTTCAGTCGGATGCTTTCCCCTGTCAATTACCAGTGACACAACTGCAGGATAGCCTGTCTTTAAAATCTCAGTTCTATTCTGGGAGTTTTTAAACCAATGAAAATCTTGGCTTTTAGGAATAAAAGCACTATTAAAGAATTCTGACTGCTACTCAATAATGCTTTAGTTCCAATCTCTCTGATGTTTACAGCAAGAATCCACATTATCAATTTTGCTACCTTTACAATGGACAACCAATAAGTGCTTTCCGTTGCATCATTACAATAAATGTAACCATTTTCAGAATGAGATACATGAACAAAACAGAATTGATGTAGTTTGCCACTTGCTTTTCAAGGAATCACTGTGACTGAGAAAAACAGTTTCTACCAGCACTCACTGAAAGTGCTTTCATATGTCCTGGTTTGCAATTCCACCTTTCCGTCCAGATACAATCCAACTCTATAAAACAGCGACATGGTCCCTTTGGAATCCTACCCAAGTCAGAAAAATGGGGCTGGACTGTGGGCAGAACCATCAATGCTATCTTTTAGCATAGTTACCCAGGAGGGAAAATGCTGCTGTTAAAATGGAAAGGTTGCACATTTCAGTAAAGTATACTTGAATTAAATGCCCTCTCCTTCAGGCATATTGCGAGTGCAGATGCACTTGTTTTGTTTTAAAACATCACTTCTTCACAGCTTCCATAGTCACTCTCCACCATGTCAGAGCCCTCATAGTTAGAAGGCAATGCTGGCTGAGTTCTCACATTCGGTACAGGCCTGATTTCACAGTCTGCGTAGGAGGGCTGGGCCACACTAAGTCTCATGCTAACCCTCTTGTACCCATTGTCTGGATGGTAAAGTGGCCCTTCATTTTCTACCAACTGAGAAGGGTAGTAGCTGATTGCAGTGTATTCATTCTGACACTGGGAAGAAGGTAGCTCTGCAGAACCAGGGGGTAAGAAGTCTTCCAGATTTTGATTGCTGAAGCGAGGCGGAATAGGAGCCCGCTTGTTGTTTTGATCAAGTGGGAAAGGAAAGCCACCATAAAGGCCAGCTGGATCTGAGTCTACAGGAGGAGGAAGAGGTCGATGACATGGGGAAGGTGGAAGGGGAGTTTCAATAACTTCATATTGATGATATTCTTGAGTGTCTGTTGACTGATATCTTGGTGGCCAGTAGGTTGTTTCTCCTGGATACACTGAAATAAAACCAGAAGCTTATGAGTATCTCTCAATAAATGTGTAGTCTGCAATAGCTATTATTTCACTGCATATTAACCACATATTTTTTCATAATTTGGAGCCTGAAGGTCTGCCGTGGGGAAACTTGTTTTCTTAAATTTTATATAATTAAAAATCTGAATTATGTAAACTTGTAAAGTCTGCCAAGCATGAATACAAATTATCTACCCACAGAGAACATCTCAGCAGGAGCTAAAACCATTTTTAAGGCCTAACATGCTACTCTAGTTCTAATTTTGGAACAATACAGTACCTGGTTTGAGGGAATTCTTGACAAAAGATTTTTCACTGCATGAATCAAACTTAGTGATAGAATTAGAGACAGGATAAACAAAATATATTGAAGAATATTTTCAGAAGTGAATTACATGTTCTTGACCAATTCTTAAACCTGTCAGGTTTTGTCAGCACTAGTTATTTGTTCTTATTTACTGTCCAAATGCTGTTTCCAACAACTACTCATGCTCACTGTATCCTGCAATTCTACTACTTCACAAAACATCTTGAACTAGAGATGGTTCCAGAAACATTCTGACATCAGAATAGCTGCTTTGCGATCTCAAAACAAAATGTATATGTTTCAAGACCTTTATTTTGAGGGGGAAACAACACATACTGATTGGTTCCAAACTCAGAACAAAACGTAACCACTTCATTTTCAGCGTTCTGATTGTTCTAAATCCAGCATCTGGATTGATGTTTCTTTTCTTCAAAAGTTTTCTAATTTACCCAGTAGAAAACCAGGGTCCAGTCATATTCTTGTTGCTGTTTGTGTAGGCTTGCGTGAAGTAATGTGGGAATGTAGTATTCAAAAGAAGGCATCTGTTAAGCACATTGCCATATCTGTTAAGCTGCATATACAGGTGAAACTTGAAAAATTAGAATATCGTGCAAAAGTTCATTTATTTCAGTAATGCAACTTAAAAGGTAAAACTAATATATGAGATAGACTCATTACATGCAAAGCAAGATAGTTCAAGCTGTGATTTGTCATAATTGTGATGATTATGGCTTACAGCTCATGAAAACCCCAAATTCACAATCTCAGAAAATTAGAATATTACATGCAATCAATAAAACAATGATTGTACATAGAACAATATCGGACTTCTGAAAAGTATAAGCATGCATATGTACTCAGTACTTGGTTTGGGCCCCTTTTGCAGCAATTACTGCCTCAATGCGGCATGGCATGGAAGCTATCAACCTGTGGCACTGCTGAGGAGTTATGGAAGACCAGGATGCTTCAATAGCGGCCTTCAGCTCTTCTGCATTGTTCGGTCTCATGTCTCTCATCTTTCTCTTGGCAATGCCCCATGGATTCTCTATGGGGTTCAGGTCAGGTTGACCCTGGACTTAATGAAGCACAGTGGACCAACACTAGCAGATGACATGGCTCCCCAAATCAACACAGACTGTGGAAACTTCACACTGGACTTCAAGTATCTTGCAGTGTGTGCCTCTCCATTCTTCCTCCAGACTCTGGGTCCTTGGTTTCCAAATGAGATGCAAAAGTTGCTTTCATCAGAAAAGAGGACATTGGACCACTGAGCAACAGACCAGGTCTGTTTTTCTTTAGCCCAGGTAAGACGCTTCTGACGTTGTTTGTTGTTCAGGAGCAGCTTGACAAGAGGAATATGACATTTGAAGCCCATGTCCAGGATCCGTCTGTGTGTGGTGGCTCTTGATGCACTGACTCCAGCCTCAGTCCACTCCTTGTGAAAGTCCCCAACACTTTTGAATGGCCTTTTCCTGACAATCCTCTCCAGGCTGCGGTCATCCCTGCTGCTTGTGCACCTTTTTCTTCCACACTTTTCCCTTCCACATAACTTTCTATTAATGTGCTTTGATACAGCACTTTGGGAACATCCAACTTCTTTTGCAATTACCTTTTGAGGCTTTCCCTCCTTATGGAGGGTGTCAATGATGGTTTTCTGCACAACTGTCAGGTCAGCAGTCTTTCCCATGATTGTGATTCCTACTGAACCAGACTGGGAGACCATTTAAAGGCTCAGAAACCCTTTGCAGGTGTTATGGCTTAATTAGCTGATTAGAGTGGGACACTTTGAGCCTAGAATATTGCACCTTTTCACAATATTCTAATTTTCTGAGATTGTGGATTGTGGATTTTCATGAGCTGTAAGCCATAATCATCACAATTATGGCAAATCATGGCTTGAACTATCTTGCTTTGCATGTAATGAGTCTATCTCATATATTAGTTTCACCTTTTAAGTTGCATTACTGAAATAAATGAACTTTTGCACAATATTCTAATTTTTCAAGTTTCACCTGTACTGTTATGAAGAAGGAGAGCTGGATACCCAAAACATAGGAATAACCAGTGTGGTTTTAGAGCATAGAAAGAACATTACTTGGAAAGACCCAATGAAACAGAAGAAAGGGGGAAAGAGAAACAAAGGTAAAACAAACCCATTTTTTCTCCAGTCCAGGAACTCTTCAGTGTAGAGTCATTTTCAGTGTTAGATAAGGGGGCAGCAGCTGGGAGATTGGGAGCCACACTGCACACAATGGCACCCCGTTGTTTCTGCACATTGCTTGAATGGAAGGTAGTGAATTCTGGCACAACAGAAGGCTTGGCTGGATCTAGAGCACTGAAATGGTTGTGATGACCATTATTGAGAATATTGAGTTCAATGGGTGGAAGACCTTGAGTGCCAACCCCAACACTTTTTGAGAATTCACTCTTGGAGAGCAGGTCTGGATCTTCTTTGGCCACTGGCTTGTGAGCTTTGACTTTGTGGCAGTAGCGTTTGTAGATGATTATAATAGCTATCACCAGGATGACTATACCTAACACCCCAGCAGAGATTTTGGCAATCCCTTCAGGCTTCCAAATCTCACTGGATGGGTTAATAGTTGTAATCCCAATTGTTTGGCTGCAGAATGGTCCCTGGAAGTGATCTGTACAGATGCAGTGAAGAGAACCCTCACTATTCACACAACGTCCTGAGTTCTTGCAAGGATTTTGCAAACATTTCTCAGCAACTTTTTCACACCTGTGATGGAAGACAGATGATAAAGGGATATCAGCAAGCACATACCAATAACTATATTTGCACCAATTTGCACCAAGACAAATTCCTTGTGTGTCCAATCACACTTGGCCAATAAAGAATTCTATCTATCTAGTTATGAAACTAAAAGCAGGACTTTTAGAGAAAAGAAGAAAACAAATATATTGCCGCTTGCTGCACATTTGTGAATTTGGTTCATTTGTCCAGTTCATTCCTTTACAATATATGAATGAGGCTGAGGAAAGAATTAGGAAGCAGAAATCAATGCTGCTCTCGAGATATATAGAATTTTTCAATCCCTATCAAGTTATCCCAGGTCCATAGAGTTTTTCCAAATTTCCTCCTCTGAAATAGAGTGACAGTTCTGCTCTCAGAAGAACAATATCCTAATGTTAGAAATCTTAATCTTACTGAGGAAACCCACAAGGATGATTCCTGGGTCTGAATCATGGGTTGGGAAGTGGGAGGAAAATTGAAATACCAATCAATGATCATATCTGGTCAATTGACAGAGATCTGTGGATCTCAACACATAGGATTGCTGTGTCAGTGAATCTGAATAAGTGGAAAGTTCAGAAAATATAACTACATGATCTTCAGAGCTTTGGGGGCCATGCAGATATTAAATATATGATTGCTGATTTGTTCAAAACAGCCAGACCTCACCTAACTCCTCCATAAGATCCTGATATATTAGTGTGAACTTTGAGTAGAGAAGACAAACATAAAATATAGTATAGTTAGAGAAGCATTTCTTATAAAACATTAATCTATATAAACAGAGTCTTAAAATCTCAAGTTAAAATTGGCATGCCATGTAAGAGACACGAAATCAGACAATCACAATACAATGAAAGTCATGCCCTGGATGTTCACAACAGAAGCTGATTCAACAAAGCAATTAATTCTAAGTATTCACTGATAGTGTATCTCTAGTCTTGCTTATTGATACAATCACAACAGTTAATTTGTCTACATAGCAGTTCATTCATGCATTCAATCAATCTTTCTGTTGAAAGAATAAAAAGATAAGCAATTGGATCTCAATCATAATTGCCAAAAGTTCTATAATATTTAAGTTAAGGTGAGCAAAATCTTTAAAAAATGTTCTAAGGTTGGTTATTCATACATTCCTAAACAGACATTTTATTTATTTTGTATTTATTTTATTTATGGGATTTGTATGCCGCCCTTTCTCCTGAAGGACTCAGGGTGGCTCACAATGATAAAAAAGTATAATACAAATATTAAAAAACAATTAAATTCAAAATCCCATAACCAATTAAGATCAATAAAAACAATCACTAAAACCCTGTCCCCACCATCAGTCCAGGTCGGCCAAGTTGGAAAAGCCAAGTTTTCAGGCCACGACGGAAGGATTGGAGGTCAGGGGCCACCCGAAGCTCCAGGGGCAGCTGTTTCCACAGGGTGGGTGCTCCCACAGAGAAGGCCCTGCCCCTAGGGGTTGCCAGCCAACATTGCCTGGCTGACGGGACCCCAAGGAGGCCCTGCCTATGGGGGCCTGCGAGGAAGGTCGTCCCTGGCAGCAGGGTCTCCCACAAATACCCCGGTCCTAAGCCATGAAGGGCTTTATAGGTCAATACCAGCACCTTGCACTGGTATTGACTATTGCACTGTGATATTCATCGTGTGACGAATATGTGCAATGCAGGATAATATAGGCATGATGTCCTTGCTGAAGTTTAAAAGGACAAAAGCAGCACTGAGAGAATATTCTTACCTTTCCCCCAATATCTCTCTGGGCAACGGCAAATATAGCCGCCTTTCTCAGAAAGTTCACATGTCCCTCCATGTAAGCAAGGATTTCCTTCACAAAGGCCATCAGACACTTCACAGTGGTCTCCAGAAAACTGTGTGGAGCAGGTGCAAACATAACCTAATGAAAATAAGTCAAATAAAAGCAAACATAAATTTATTTTTAAAAAGTGGGCAGCCATATACAAAATCAGCATATAATTCAGATAATATTATGACAGTTATAACAATTAGGTGTATAGTTCCTCTTCGCAAGGAATAACTTCTTTAATGCATTGAAATCTCCATTAAGGAGCTGGGGATATGATGTCTCCACTTAAATCACTTTGGTAACTACAATTACATGCACAACAATTGACACTGGAGGTGGCAACACTGATGTGAAAAGTATTGTAAATTCACAAGTACAGTTCAGCCATATGCTATTGACCTGAATATAAATCTGCATGGGCTTGAATTTGCACCCCTTCTCTTGGTGAACCTTCTTGTTTATGAAGGGCAGCTGAACTGAAAGAGGTGCTGAGCAAACAGGATTCTAATCTTGTCACTGTAGCTCTAGGAAAGAGGGATGTAGTCCACTTTGTGTTAGTTGCTTATTTGTCAAGACATGCCACTCAGTTGCAGCAGCAGGCTTTAAGCAAATGTAACAAAGTGCACAACTGAACCCCAACCCTAGAGAAGATATTTCCAAGAGATTTATGGTAGACACTTTCTATTACCAGACATTAGTATGAAAGTTACTTCCATGTGACCGAGATAAAGGAAGAACCGTGCAGGCAGAGAAATTATTTACACAAAGATTTTCATGTGCAGCTCATGCATGAACATAATAATGCTTTATTTTCACCTGTTCCAACTTCATTACAGTTAACTATCATTCATTAAGAGAAAACCCTGCAAATGGTAGTTTACACATGTAGTTCACTGATACATAACGAAGAAAACATGAGAACATTCAACCTGCTCGCTTTACCTGTCCCTTCTCTTTATCCCCAGAAATTCATGTCTTTTCAGAACACACAACTTTGGAATATAGAGGTTAACTAACTAGGAAGAGAAAGGAGAAGCGTCTGTGATCAGTTACCTAGATATCTCACAAGTCCTTGTAATTTCCCCAAGATGAGCTCCTCCAAACTACACTTACCTCCATTTTGTACCTCGCTGCAGAGTCCGTCATTAAGGCACGGGTTGCTGCTACAGGCACCACTGTGTGGACAGCACTGCCTAATGCTTGATTCTTCAACCACCCCTCTGGACCGTTTTTCTTTGGGCAGAACCACCAGATTTCTTCCATCCACAGTAATCACATTCAGGCAGCCCTTGAACCCACCAGTGATTCTCTGAGGGTGATGATGCTGTACTAGTCCTCCAATCAACAGATCTCTGGTGGAGTGGGAAATGCTACAGCTCTCTGGGAGATGGAGGGTGGCATTTCCCATGTCATCAACCAGCAGATGGATGGAATGGCTTTTCACTTCTAGAAAGACTGAATGCCACACGCTGTCACTCACAAAACGGTGAGATGAAAGGTTCGCACTAAAGCCACTCCGACATCTGTATCCAAGATGAGGTACTCCATTAACAAGCTGCATAAGATATACAAAGCAGGTTTAAAATAAGCATTTTGTATTGATTTAAATTGCAAAGGTCTAAGAACCTAAAGCATAATTTAGAGGTTTTTTTCCCTGCATTGGTCAGTTAAACAACAGCTTCATTTTGATATATCTACTGAAATTTCCACATCTAACTGCTTTACTTGCATCACTTCAAAATAATAATTCGACATTGGACAATTTATACACTCCAAGTTATAAGTGTCCAACTAGATTTCAAATCGCTTCTATAGCTTTTGATGAATCAAGTCCTTGCTACTCAAAGTTCATTATTTTTTCCTGCTCCAATCCTCTTAGTGAGGAACAAAAAAACTACATGAACACTTTTTCTTCTGTCTGTTAGAAAATTTTAGGACCAGGATACATTCTTTTATTAATGGGATTAATAACACTGCAGGTAGCCCTAGACTTAAACTCATTTATTTAGTGACTATTCAAAGTTACAACAGCACCGGATTATGGTCTGAGAAAGATTTAGGCAAAAAGTGACTTATGACCTGTCTTCACCCTTAGGACTATTGCAGCATCCCCATAATCATTGATAAAAATTTGAGCACTTGGCAACCAGCATATATTGATGATGGATTGCAGTATCCCAGAGTCATGTGATTGCCATTTGTGACCTTCCTAGCTGACCTCCAACAAGCAAAATCAATGGGGAAAGCTGGATTCATTTAATGACTTCACTTAACTGCAGTGATTCATTTAATTTAAGGTTGACTCAGCCTTCCATCCTTTCAGGGTAGGTAAAGTGAGGACCCAAGATTGTTGGGGGCAATAAGCTGACCTTGTAAAAATGCCGCTTAGTAATAAGCAGTCATATACAATGGAATGAAGGCTATTGCTGAGCGCATTGGGTTGTGCTCCAAACATTGTAAGCCACCCTGAGGCTCCGGAAAAGGGAGGCATATAAATATGAATTAAAAAAAAATTACCTTAGCAAAAAGGTTGTAAAATTGGGTGTGACTCATTTAACCACGACCTAGTTTAGCAATAGAAATTCTGGTCCCAGTTGTGGTTGTAAATAGAGAAGTTTGTGCCATTTCATGGCAATGATATTAAAGACTATGCTTATGGAGTTTTTAGTGACACCTATTATGTACATTCTTTAATATATGTTATATACATATAAAAAAAGATGGAATATATTTTCACCTTTGCTCTTTGTTCCTTCTTTAAGGGAGGAACAGAACCGATTTCAAAGTGAAGTGATTTTCCTCTTTTTCTTTTCAGCTGCACTGGCAATTCTATTTGCCACAAGGTCATGCAGAAAAGATGGGGCTGTGCTATTGCATGTGAAGTACCATGCATGACAGCAGGAAGCCTGACCCATCTGTCTCTGTTCCTGCCTATTATCTATTCAGAAATGAAGAAAATACACTGACATTTATGAATAAATGTCTGGCCTTTGGATTTGAGTGAATCAAATGGCTAGACAATCTCAGCAATGATTCTGTTCTCATTCTCCTAAAGCTACAGATGTTGCTGCCTATTCTGGAATGGCTTTTCCCTCACTGCAACCAAGCTGGAGCAGCAGCAAGATTCAAACAGGAGAAAGCAGCTGATAGCTATTTTTTTCTCATGCCTGTCAGGTTGGAAACCATGAGCAGACCGTTCTCATTCTCTCTGAGAGAAAAGATTTTATATTTCTCCAAGCCTACTTCAGAAAGAAGCAGTGCTTCAGGGAATAGGCACAAAATTGGGGCCTCTCCTTCTTTGGATTCCACTGATTCTTCTATCACAGAGCAAGTCATTTATCCATTAACGGAAGCACAGTGAATTAGTCATGTCATGCAAAGAAAGACAGATAGGAAAATTGTTGAGAAAACCTACAGATAGTGTGGTACATATAGGGATCACCTATGAATGAATCTATGATAACCTCTTTATCTAGTGATCATACTGCAACACTTAGTAACAAATCCAGGAAGAGTTTATTAAACAGAAGTGAGATGTTTTACTAGTATTGTTCAAAAGAATGAAACAAATTTGAGCTCAATTACATACAATTGTTCTGACAACACCATCCCTAATCCTTATGAACCAGAGTTTATATAGGGAAGAGCTTTCTTTATATCCCAGGAAGGACGAATCTATACTTCCATATGGTTTTCTGAGATGCCATCTCTAAGGTGTACAAAATTGCAACTTAAGTGCATAAATAGGTTCAAGGAAAGTGATTCAAAAGTAATTTACATTGAATTCATCTACTCAAATGAATTGTATTTATTTCCTAGTGTTAGAATGCTGATCTATTTGTAAATGGCAAGTGTGCCTTAACAGCAGCAAAGAGGGAAAAAGTACTAAAATTCTGAAAACTAACCGATTATAAAATCTTACTTCTCTATCAAATTGTATTAAAATTGATGAGTCACCAACAAATGGAAAACTGTATTAGAAGATGATGCCACCTAGTGTTCCTTTGGTAGATGGGCAGCCATATTAATAACATAATAAATAAAGGAGTATTTTTTACTTCTTGACAAGTGACTACCTCTGCACATTTCTTTGAATTGCACATGGATTTTAAACAAACAGCCAAAGAAGGATGCTATGAGAAAATATGTAATTAAGATTTCCCTGCATCTAGGAATGGGAGATATTCAAAGATATTAATATGATTATATTTTAATCTCACGTCCTGTTTATAAACTCTCAGTGTTTACCTAAACTGTTCATGAAAAACTAAATGATGTAGCATGACTTTCAAAAATCATGTTAAAATCTGTGAAGTACTTTAAGTCATATACCTATGGCATGATCATCCATTCATCCCTCTATTAATAGAGGAAAAGCTTTATGATTTGTGAATGAAGCCGTATTTTCCCATTATATATTTTTTTCTTGTTTACAAATATAAATATCAAACACATTGCATTCTGGCATTACTCTGCCATACATACAAGGATATTACTAAACCATTAACATTCATATTATTGGTACAATATTAATTTTTGTTATAGTTGTTTTATCTATCCTCTATCACATCACATTCTGAATAGTATGATACTTGGAATAAGTTCTATCAATGATTGCAAAAGAGAGGTGGAGGTCAGAACAAAGAATAGTTAGGACAAATAGATCCAGAGAATGAAAGCATATTTTCCTTTAGGTCAATGTGTAACATATGTTCCAGATCTCAACTGGATTAGCTTGCAAACTTGTTACCTCATCAGGCAGCCGATGAGATTTTGTTTTGTTTAGTACAAAATGCTTTGATCTTATTGACTCCATATTGTAGGTCTTACACATTTTAGTAAGATTGTATGTGGTTTAATTTTCTTAAACTTGTACCCAGTTTTCTATCATTATGGCTTTTGGCAATGCATAAAATAAGATTTATCTCATAACCTAAAAACACACCATGTTACTATGAATCAAAGAAAATGTAGAAAGTAAAATATCTTGTGATATAGAATGGTACCTCTGATCACGACAGACCTAAATAGAGATTGCCTTTCAAAAGACTACTTGAGTAGCTTTGATATAGAATGTAGAGATGTAGAGATGTTGGGCAATAACCTGTCGGTTTTTTGCAAACATAGATTGATTGATTAAAAACAGGTATATCCTATACAGTTAATGCATTTAGATGATTCAATGTTGCTTGCAATTAATAAAAAAAGAATAAAAATATAGCAATAACAGCCAACAATATTGTTTGCCAGATCTGAATTGCTCTGGTAAAAAACCTGGATTGACCATCAGATGGTAGAATCAAATTTGTTTTCAGGATCTTTTTGCTGTCATCAAATGGATGTCCAAAGTTCTGTAGTCCAGTTCTAGTAGCCTAGTCAATACTAACAATTTAAATTCAAGGAGCAGAGACTGGCACAGCAGATCAAATCAACTATACTGACAATTAACTTGGGAAATTTCAGTTTGACAAATGAATTGTCAAACAGAATGCCTGTCAAATTATGAACAGTGACAACAAAAAGAGTTAACTGCTACTGTTTCCACTGTGCTACTTCTCTCCCCAATATTTGTACATTTAACTTCTTTTTCATTTGCGTACCTCTATTAAATTTCATGTAATTATGATAATATATATCCTCCACTTCATCATCCTTCAAGTCATAAATAAAAATACTGAAGGGAACCAAGGAGGCATCAAACCCTGTGGAATCCCACTTAGTATCTTCCTTCCAATTTGATTCAGAAGGTAAAGTTTGTAAGTCCCTTAATAGTTGTATCCTTCAACCTACACTTAAGCAAGCTTGCTAATCATGAGATAACCTTAGGAGTCCTTTGCTGAGACCAAATATATTATGCCCACAAGTAACATTATGTTCTCACAATCTACTAATAAAATTCCCCTAACAATAAATGAGATAAGCTTATTCATTAGGTTTTTATTAGTTCATGCTAATTAGCAGGAGGCAAAGCATAATAATATTCAATAGTAGGCATAATAGCATAATGTTCAAGGTGCTTACAGAAGGGTTACTTCGTTGTTTACTCAGAATGTTCCCAGTTGTCAGATTGTCTGATCTGCAGTTCCCCAAATCTTTGCAATTGGTATAGCTGCTAAAACTCAATGAACTTCATTGTTGGAAATGCATATGTAAAAGGGTGGGGCAGAGGGACAAATGGCAAGACACAATAATGTATATGCTTATGTCCTGTGTTGGGGCCAGGTATTAAAGGGGTGGATTTGCATTGTAAAGTCTCTACAGGTGTCTCTAAATGTCTCTAAAGGTGATATTCTACTGAGTTTAGGTTAGGATGCCTATGGCCAGAGTTAAAGTACTTTGATGGTGGTGATGTCATGTTTAAGAGCAGGCATTTAAATATTAAGGAAAGGAATGGGAAGGGAAGAGAAGTGGGAGAAGAAAATACAAAGAAAGTAAAGTATCAACAAAGTATAAATCAGAAATGACCTTATTGGACAAGAGGATATTATTCAAGTTGAGAAAGAGAAGAAATCAGTGAGGAAAGAACCCAAAATGCTAAAGTGTTGCTGGTGAACACTGCAACAGCAAATGCAGGTTGCCTTCCTACTGAGTCTAGATCAGGGGTGGGCAAACTTTTTGACTCGAGGGCCACAATGGCTTCTTAAACTGGACCGGAGGGCCGGAACAAAAGCATGGATGGAGTGTTTGTGTGAACTAATATAAATTCAAAGTTAGATTACTTCACGTAGCCTTCTGGGAGAGCAAGAGAACCCTCCGCTCTTTCGGCTCCGTGGGCCAGATAGAACAGCCGAATGGGCCGCATCCGGCCCCCGGGCCGTAGTTTGCCCACGGCTGGTCTAGATGCAGACACTGTGATCTGAACACACTGAAACAGAAATTATTACACTCCTATTTTCTTCCTGAAATTACACGCAACAAATGCCCTTATCCTCTTATCTAGCCCTTTACCGCCAAAGGTAAAATTATGTTAGATTAAGACATGTTATATCTTTTCCCTGAAACACATCTTACCTGTACCTATTTTATCAAGTATTTTCTATGTATTTATTGTGTCATTTTAATTGTTTTTACTGATCACGTATCTCCTGTACTACATCCAAATCAACTTTTGGTTCTCCAATTCAACCCATCCATTTGAAAGACACAAATTTCTATTGAGATAATGGTGGCAACATTAGATTCAAGGAATGTGGTTGTCCAGGAAACTAGATTAAGAGGAACTTACTGTATTTGCCAGAACTCCCCTTCCCTTTTATTTGGCTAATTGCAATTTTATATCTAAGTAAACATTCTTATCCAGAAGGCAAGGAAACAGTGTGCTGGTTTCAGTCTTGAGAAGTGGTTTTATGGCAGACCAAGAAAAAGCTGAATTGTACCATCAGAGGACAGACGAATCCTACCTGTAGAACAGCACTGTTGCTTCCATTGGTTGTAAGCAGTATGGCATGGAGCTGGTGGGTTTGTAAATGGAAGTGCATCTGCCAATCCCGTTTGCCTTGATGGTGATACCATATGTAACTGTGCCCACTGAACCTCAAAGCTGTGCCTGACAACATATGCAAAGAAAGTTACAGGCTGAAAAAAGAACAGCTGCAAACAGTTGCACTTCACAGCTAATACAATACATTAAAAACATGTTATTGTTCAAACTTATTTTGTGTTGTTTGTTTATTAAAGTTATACAGCTTCTCATCTAACAGAAGAAACTCTGTGGACAGCAACCAACAATCAAAACTGCATTATAATTAAAAATATATTAAAACAATGTTAAGGCTGTGATAAAACTTGTAGTTATTAATCATACCATGCTGGCTCCATCCATATCCTGGCCCCATTGCCTGGAGGAAAAGCCAGAATTTCACTGTCTGAAGCCAGCAAAATAAGGGCCATCTGTATTTCCTGGTGAGGCTAGTCTATAAGGCATGTGCCATATCATAGCACACTTCTGAGACACCATCAGGCAGAACTACTTCAGCAAGGAGACTGGGCACTTACCATACCAAATTTAGTAGAATGAACAGGAATCATCAGGGATAGGTAGTGTCATAAATAACCTGGACTTGTGACATGTAGGGCTGTAAAAGATAATGACCAGCATCTTGAATTGTGCTCAGAACTCTACTGGGAGCCTGTGCAGTTCACATAACAATAGTGTTACGTGGGACATTTCATTGTGTGCCCACTATTGCATGCGCCCCTGCATTCTGGATCAGCTGAAGCTTCCAAATGGTCTTCTACAGCATCCCCACTAGAGCATTTTGCAATAGACCAATAGGGAGATGACTAAGGCTTGAACAACACGATTAGTATCTCCCAACCTCGAAAAGAGTCCAGATGCTGCACAAGATGTATTTGTGCAAAGGTTCTTTGGGAGGGAGGATGGAGAGATTGTTCGGCAATAATAGACTAATTATGTTTGGCACAGAAATTCTTCTCTGGCTTAGAAAGAGTCTGTTATCTCTTAGAGGTACTGAATAAATGACATTTCCCAACAAATATGGCATGCTTTGCTGCTCTGCCAGATGTCAGAGAAGGAGCTTTTTTCCATACCTATCCATTCCATTATTTATGGAATCAAGATAAATGTGCAGGATAGAGTTAATCTGAAGCTCATGAGATAGTACAAAAGACAGTAAAACTTACTAAGATACCACTGGGAATTCTATAGGGTTAAATCTGTATTTGTAATAAATTAGCTATTTTCTCAGATTTGGGAAGCATTTTTTCCCCCTAAACTCAGTTTTGAACCTTAGTGGGAAAGTTTTTTTTCCAACTTCACAGGCAAGTATCTACATGGTCTAGCAATCTGAACAAAATGCAGTAAAATGCCAGAGTTCAGAATAAAACATTCCAGACATTGTACCATAACAAGCACTGCCAGAGAACATTGCAATATCTGTTTTACAAAGCAGGGGAAATTATCATAAACAGCAATATTTTCTCACCATTGCAAGAGCAGATCTGTTCCAAACTGTGCCGAGGAGTGAGCACACTGAATCGGGCAGAACTATAAGTGAACATTGTGCCTGGATCAAGTTGAAAGGTTTCTTTGCAAGCACGTTGAATGATACAGTTGGCCTCATGGCATGGGACATAGGTCACTTTCTTTACTCGCAGCCCAACTCGCTGGTCCATTTCTTCAGTCGACTGAGAAATCCGGTTAGCAATGAAGCTGGGCTTATAGAGTGAATATTGGGGTTCTCCAACTGCCAACAGAAGATCCACCCCATTAGAAGCCTCTGAAGGTTGCAAGCTAGCCATGTGGACATTCTGTCGCTTTGTCTCTAAGATATTCCCCAGAAACCGCTGCAGGTTGCGCCAGTGGTCACTTATAAATTCTTCTGGGTTAAGATGGCGGAAATGCAGCGTCACAGCTTTATCGAGGGCATCCTGGCTGAAGGACCATACATGAACCTGGACTCTGGTTATGGTTGAAAAGGTTCCATCACTCACACTTACATTCAGAGAATAGTGGCCATGTTGGAGACCTTCGGTTGCAATTATTTTTCCATCTGAAAGTCCCACAGAGAATTGTTTCTTTTCAGGGACTACTGACACAAAGCTGTACAATAAAGTATCATGGGGGTCTCGATCAGTGGCATGAATTTTGCCAAGAACTCCACCTCGGAAGGTTCTTTCATTGGTTGTGATGAAGATCTCGAGAGGAAGTGCGGAAGGAGGGTACTGGCTTTGTTGTATCACATAGATGCTTATAAATGCTGAAGAAGAAAGAGGAGGGTGACCACTATCAACAACCTATTGGACAAAATTACAAAAATCTTTATTACCACCAGAACTTACATATTTTTCTTGTATATCTGATTTGCTTACTTAAGCCACAAGGCAAGAAATCCAAACTTTTTGCTGATCCATTTAGAGCTGCGGTGGCACAGTGGTTAAAATGCAGTATTGCAGGCAACTTCTGCTGACTGCTGACTGCCTGCAATTTGGCAGTTTGAATCTCACCAGGCTCAAGGTTGACTCAGCCTTCCATCCTTCTGAGGTCAGTAAAATTAGAACCCAGATTGTTGGGGCAATATGCGGACTATGTAAACTGCTTAAAGAGGGCTGTAAAAGCTCTGTGAAGCAGTATATAAGTCTAATTGCTATTGCTATTTAGGCCAATAGCCATTTCTTCCATCAGCCAACAAAACGTCTTTCTTGTTATTATTCTCAAGAAACATCTATTTCAATACAACAGCTACGACAGCTCTCCTTGCATATTTTAAGTACTAGCAGGAAAGAAGTCTAACTTAGGCAGTAAACTGGATATATAAAATGCTGAAAAGTTACCAGTTGCATTTTTGAATGATTACAGTGAAATCCAATGAAAATATCTTTGGGAATTAAAGGACACAATGCCACATCTGCAAAATACACTTATGAGTTTTCATATTCTGTTGACTTCATTTTCAAATATTATTGGTATCTATATGTTTCAACAACATTCCAGAGGGTCTGTAATGAAATCCAATTTTGACAGATTTTCCTGGCATTATATAAGACTGGGTTTGTTTTCTTAGAAAATTAATGTCAAAACTATACTTGGATTTTAGTATTTTATTTCTGAAAAGAGGCTGGGATTTTCTTCTGATACAGAGTTTCACTGTACAAGCCAGTGGTATTTGGTGAACAGTTGTCTATAGTAGTGAACAGATGTTCCCTGAACTATTTTTTTCCATAATGGCTGACTAATTTGGCAGCCCCTTATCTACCTTTCCTTGGTCACTCCTTGTCAAAAAAAAAGGTTAGAAGATCCAATGACCTTCTTCCTATTAAGTTTCAACTTGATCCAGATATACATCTACCTGGACTTGCAGAAGATATTGTTCCTTTGTTCTTCTGTTCAAAGTGGATGATGTCACTAACACTCCAGCCTGGTTAATCTGGAATGCCTTTCCTTCATTTCCCTGAACAATTTGAAAATTGTATGGTGGTCCATTCTCTGGGGAATCTCTGTCACTCATGATTAGCTCGAGAACACTGGTGCCAACTGGAGAGTTCTCCTGAAATGTTAGTGGGAGAAAAGCAGATTAGTTAGAAAAAAGAAATTAGTCTCCCTTGTTTGGGAGGAAAAGTGACAGAAGACAGAATGATTAAAAAGATGCAAACAGAAGAAAGGTCTGTAAGTTAATCTAAAGATCATTATTATGTGCATAATAAACATGTCCCAGACATGTTTATTTCTTACTATTTGAATGTTAAGGGACTATGGTAATTTGTCTACTATTGCTATAAGATATCTGCTGATCACAAGTGCACATTCCTGTCTGTAAATCCAATCAAATTCAATGGCTATATGTAGCAACCTTTAAATGAATGAAACCTTAATGGGATTGCAACTGACTGATTTCTTACTGCTATTAAGTTTCTGTTATCTCTGGGTCTTTGGCAACCCTATGATTAACTTGGCAACTTTCAAGATTATCTCTGTAAAAGTCTAATTGGGTAAGGTTGGTCTCTGTGAATGACTAGCTTACCTGAACTGCAGCACTGTAATTGAGCTGAAAAAACCTAGGTGGATTGTCATTAACATCAGACACATGAATGAGTACGATGGTGTCACTGGAAAGAGCTGTCTCTCCATTGTCCATGGCTTGGATTTTGAGGGAATAGCTGGCTATCTAAAAAATATAACATATTTGGAAAATTTATAACTCCAACAACTATTAACCCAGTGTTTCTCAAACTTGGCAACTTTAAGATTTGTGAACTTCAAATTCCAGATTTTGCCAAGTTTGAGAAACAACATGTTAACCAAACAGCGAGAATTAAATAATGCATTCCAGTTCTTCTACAGATGGTTAGTTTCTTTCTGACCTCCCCCCAAATTCTACCACACAAGTAATGAGAATTTATTACATGACATCTTTCGTACCCATAACTCATTGATCAACTCCAATAATGGATTCTAAATAAAGAAAACAGTTGTACTTTTGTTTTCTAAGCAAGGCACTTCTCAAATGGAGAAGTAATGCACCAAATCAATAAACTCATTCCTGAGTCCGTCAACTAACAAATATCACTCCTTGCCATGTATCAGGGCTGTGCAAAGCAATTAAAAGGGCTCTTTGCAATGTGCAGAAATTGCTGAGATGACTGTGCACACACTCACATGTAGAGGCAGCTGTGAACAGCTTTTAAATCAACTGTGTGAGACCACTATAAAGATTCTTTGGATCTTTTTCAAATGTTTGCACAGCCCCACTGAACAGCACTTCCTATCATTTTAGAGCTGCATCGGAATCTTTCTAAGGTCAAAAAATGGCAAGTAGGTCTTTCTTGGTTCTTATGTCAGGAGAGGAATTTCTCTTGCAACATGCCTTGTGGAGATATGACTCAGAGATTTTATTTTCAGTATCAAAGTGAACCATGTTACTCACTTCTTCTCTATCCAAGTGTTTGGCAGTATAGATTTCTCCAGCTTTGGGATCAATCATGAAATGACCTAATGTATTTCCTTCCACAATAGAATATGTGATGTGATTGTTCATCAAGCCATCCTTATCATTCGCTAAAACCTGTCAAAAGGATAAAAATGCAGTAATAACAACAAACACAGACAGTCCCCTTTGAGAGGCACAATACCATTGACCATGCCAGTTCAACTTTTTAAAGAAGATATTAATTTTGGGATGATTATTAATGTAAATCCCATCAATGTTCGGCTTTTCTACACTGATGTGATATCTTCCTTCCTTCCTCCCTCCCTCCCTCTAATATTAAAATGGTTTCTAGTAGCCTTGTCTGACTATAGAAAAGACTAGAGATAGCCAATTTGACTTCAACAATGCCATTCTGTTTTTGTCTTGCCCATTTCCCTGTTAACAGCAGTCAACTGTTCTATGCATCCTTCAATTCATAGTTCTTTCAAGATAGCAAAACACAAAATGAGAGCAGGAGAAATATGATTGCAGCATAGGCCTGGCTTGGACAACCTACAGTTCCAAAGTCATATACAGGCATAGGAACTGTTAAGTTTGCATGAAGAGTCAGACGCGGAGTGCTTCAGTGAAGAGTTTATTAGTGACTACAGCTCATAACAGACCCGATTTGGCTGGGCTGCGGCTGCTACTTATAGCCAGCAGCCGCAGTTGCCAGCCAATCAGAGTGCAGGATTTTCCCGCACTTTTTAAACCAATCATTTCTGACATTTTACAAGAACAGTTCAAACTAAACCAATGACATTCAAACCTGCATACATAACAGGAACTACAGAGTAAGGGGAGTGGGAGTGCCAGTGACAAAATATATATAATGATGACATGAAGCAAGCTCTGCCTCTTATGCCCTTGCCTGCAGTATTGCAATAAAAGTAACTATGAAAAGTTGGAAGTTGAATCATAATGTTATGGTGTATGTTTCATCATTTTGGCATGGCTTTAGTCAGGAAAAGATTGCCTGGGCAAGCAGACCCTGAAGCTTTTTTTTCAAGTTCCCTGGATTCCACTGTTAATGATGGTGCAACAATTAGTAGGGTAGATTCCTGTCATTTTGAGCAAAAATAATACAAACTACACTGCAAGCTATAAAGTAGGAATAATTGTAACTTTTAATAGCAATAGGTCTTCCTGAACATCCCTCAAAAATCCTAATAGAAAAACACGAAAGGCAGACCCCTGTACAACGCTGTAAAATGTGGCTTGCATCCCACAGAATGTTGTTCACCCTGATTGTGATTATGTCTCACCGTGAACACTATTTCACCAATGGCTGCATCCTCACTGATGTCGGCAATATAGAGATCTTGGCCAAATTCTGGCACATGATCATTTATGTCTGTGACGTTGATCATAATCATTGTGACATCACTGAAAGATGTAGAAGTTTTTCGTATACCCTCGATGGTTAAATAATATTCATGGGCAACTTCAAAATCCAGAGTTCCATTAATGTACAGGATGCCTACGAATAAAGATAGAATTAAACATACACACACAAATTAAAACAGCCGAAACTCTTATGAAAACTGGCTACTTTGAAATTTTTAACCATTCAAAACAATCAAGCAACCAAAACTTGATGGTCATTGGGTGCCATCTAGTGGTAATAGGATTGCTACATGAACTGCTTTATGGGCACATCAACTTGTCTCAGATAAATCAATATTTTTTAATTAGAAATTTCAACATTTATTGAGTTTTGAGTAGGAACATTAAAAAGTGAATGCAAGGAATGAACAATAGCTTTGACATTTCTCTAAATTCCTTCTCTGTCTGAAATCTTGATATGTTCATAATTAAATGAGTAAAGAAATAGATCAGAGATAAAATCAATCTTGTTATAAGAAAACAATTGGTAGACTGGATTATTTGCTCAACAAAGTACTCACCAGTGCTTGAATGGAGCCTGAACTTCCCAAGATAATTTCCGCTTGTGATTTCATATCTAATCTCCATGTTTGCAACAGTACTTCTTGTCAAGGTAGATAGATTCAAAACTTCTGTCCCAACAGCCACATTCTCCTTTACCTCAATTAAATATTCTGTGCTGAGAAATACTGGCAGATATTCTTTTAGATCCACAACTGAGACAGTCACAGTAGTAAAGGAAGAGAGGGACTGCGGAACCCCCCTGTCCTCAGCCAACACAGTCAACTCCAGAACTGAAGGGGATTCCTTCAGAGGTTTCTCTAGAAGGATTACACCAGTTACCTCATCAACTGAAAAATGGCCATTAGCTGACTCAGCAAGGTGATACCTCACCTCACTATTGAGACCTGGAAAATATCAAACGAGAAACGTCATGCAAGAATTCACTTGATTCGGGAATTATTCTTTTAGAAATGGGATGAACTGAAGGGAAACTAGTACCTGCCATGATTTTTTAAAATTTAAAACAAAAATTATCTCCAAAGTTAAAGTACAAAAGAAAAAGAAGGCATCCACTACAAACAAAAAATGAACAACCCCCCCCATAACTGAACAAAGTATAAAAAAGTACAAAGTACAATAAAAAAGTGTGTGGAACAAATAACAAATATACCATTAACATTCAACATACAATGTCCACCCTGACTGAATGTTGAAAAATATATCTCAAATACATGATACATTCCATCTCCTCTTACATAACAGGTCTACAACTAATTATTATTTTCCAATCTTTTATTTATTAAAAAATACTATGTTACATATAAAGATGTCACCAAAGTGGAAATCTGTTGTGAATCTATCAAGCTGACCCAGCATCTATTCACTTAAAAGAAAAAGTTAATAGGTAACCTCAAAAACAAGAACATGTATTATTATTATTTATTCGACTTGTATGCCGCCCTATTCCCTAAGGACTCAGGGGCTGAACATTAAAACAGAAAAATTTACAATAAAACAAAATTAAACAATGAACAAGCCAAATAAAATTAAAATAAACCCAACCCCGGGTCATTCAAGGCCGCCCGTTGGAACAACCAAGTCTTCAGGTCCCGGCGGAAGGAGCGGAGGTCAGGGGCCAAACGGAGATCGATGGGGAGCTGATTCCAGGGCAGGTGCTCCCACAGAGAAGGCCCTAGCCCTGGGGACCGCCAGCCTACAATATCTGACTGACGGCACCCCAAGGAGGCCCCTCCTATGAGAGCGAACAGGGCGATCGGAAAGTGATGCTGGCAGGAGGCGTTCCCGCAGTACCCTGGACCCAAGCCATTAAGGGCTTTATAAGTTGTAACTAATACCTTGAAGGCGACCGGGAGGCAACCGGCAACCAATGCAAGCGCGCAGGAGGGGTGTAACATGGGAGTATCGGGATACCCCCATCACAACGCGGCTGCATTCTGCACCAGCTGAAGCCTCCGGACCGTCCGCAGGGAAGCCCCATGTAGAGAGCATTGCAGTAGTCAATCCTAGAGGTGACAAGCATGAGTAACCGTTCGAAGGGCATCTCGGTCCAAATAAGGCGAAGCTGGCGAACCAGCCGAACCTGGGCAAAAGCCCCCTGGCCACAGCTCCCACATGCTCCTCCAAACCGAGCTGTGAGTCCAGGAGGACACCCAGGTTTCTCGCCCTATCCACGGGGGGCAACACCTCTCCCCATGACCAAAGATGGTACATCCAATAAAGACCGAGATGCCGGTAAGAACAGCCACTCCGTCTTGGTGGGGTTGAGCTGAAGCCTGTTACTACCCATCCAGACCCGTACCGCCTCCAGACACCGGGACATCACGGAGAGAGCGTCACTGATCTGGCCTGGGGTGGAGATATAAAGCTGGGTATCATCAGCATACTGATGATACCTCACCCAAAACCTCGGATGATCTCACCCAGCGGTTTCATGTAGATATTGAACAGGAGAGGCGAAAGGACAGACCCCTGCGGCACCCCACAAGTGAGGGGTCTCGGGGCCGACCTCTGTCCCCCTGCCAACACCGACTGCGAGCGGCCCGAAAGGAAGGAGGAGAACCAACGCAAAACGGTTCCCCCACCCCAAACCTCTAAGCGCTGCAGAAGGATACCATGGTCGATGGTATCGAAAGCCGCTGAGAGATCTAAAAGGACTAGGACAGAGGAAAAACCCCTGTCCCGAGCCCTCCAGAGATCATCCATCAGTGCGACCAATGCTGTCTCCGTGCTGTGTCCGGCCCTGAAGCCCGACTGATACGGATCTAAATACTCAGTTTCCTCCAGGAACAAGGGAAGCTGCTGAACCACCACGCTCTCAACAACCTTCGCTAAAAGCGGAGGGTTGGAGACAGGACGATAGTTGTTCAAAACGGCCGGGTCCAAGGCAGGCTTCTTGAGGAGGGGCCTCACCACCGCTCTTTCAAGGCGGCAGGAAAGACTCCCTCACTCAGGAAGCATTAACAACTGCCTGGAGCCAGCCGCACGTAACCTCCCTGGAGGCATATACCAACCAGGAAGGGCACGGGTCCAATAAACACGTGTGGAAGACAGCCTCCGCATGATCCTGTCCACCTCATCGAGGGAGACCAGGTCAAACTCAACCACCAGCACCCCATCATCAGAATCCAAGCCAGCACGAATTGGCGACTTTATCCGCCAGATGTAAGCTAAACTGCCGGGTCATCCCCTCAATTGAAGGAGCGGGTCAGATCACCAGACATGCCATGCGCGTCCTGATTGCTTCCAGATAGGTCCTAATAAGCCACTGGCATCGAATCTCGAGCGACTTTATCCGCCAGATGTAAGCTAAATTCCTCTGCCCTGCCCTGCAACGGGTCATCCCCCCCTCAATTGAAGGAGGGAGCGGGTCACCCGAAACAGGGCAGCAGGGCGATCATCGGCAGACGCATCAGAGCGGAGAAGTAAGCACGCTCGCCGTCCTGATTGCTTCCAGATAGGTCCTAATATAGGATCGCAACTGGACACGGTCGAATTCGGAGTGGCTGGCCCTCCATCTGCTCTCCAGGCATCTTCTCCGCCGTTTCATCCCCCGGAGCTCCTCGGAGAACCAGGGAGCATCGGGGTCTACGGCGGGGAGAGGCCGCAAGGGGACAACCGGTCGAGCGCCTCCGACGCCGCCCTTTGCCAGGCGGCCGTCAGCGTCTCGGCCGAGCTGTGGTCGAGGGAGGCGGGCAAGGACCCCAGCGCCGTCTGAAACCTATCGGGTCCATTAGGCGCCTGGGGCGGAACCATCGTATAGGCTCCTCATCCCAGCAGCGAGGGACAGCCAATTGAAAACCAGCCGCAGGAGATAGTGATCAGTCCACGATAAAGGGAGGGTAGATGGAGAACCCTCCCCCAGATCACTACACCCTGCCCCGAGATAAAAACCAGGTCAAGTGGTGCCCCCCCTCGTGGGTGGGTCCATGGATCACCTGGGTCAGGTTCATGGCTGCCATGGATGCCATGAACTCCTGAGCTAAACCCGACGCCCCCCCCAGTGACGGCAGGTTAAAGTCCCCAGAACTATAAGCCTAGGGAACTCCACCGCCACCTCTCGAGAGGGGCGTCGAGCAGCCCAGGCAGGGCCGCCGCCACGCAGCTGGGGGATAGGTACGTTAGCAGCAAACCCAACCGACCACCCGGGCCCAATCTCACGAGGAGGGTCTCACACCGCCCATCTGCGGGACAGTGACCTCCCTTGGAAACAGGGTCTCTCGATAAATATGGCTACCCTCGCCCCGTCCCTGGGCCCGAGACCGGTACAGCACCCGGAAGCCGGGGGGACAAATCACACAGAGGGACACCCCCCAGGGCCCACCCAGGTCTCGTTAATGCACGCCAGGTCCGCAGCCTCCTCTCTATGAGCTCACGGAGGAGGGATGACTTATTGACTACGGACCTGGCATTCAAATATACCAGTCTGAGCCCAGAGACCACGTCTCCCAAGACCCCAGGGGAGCGGGAAGCGACCTGGGGGTCGGAGCGCGCCACCGCACGGAAACATCGGGCGGCTCCCAGCACATAATTTGGCCCCCTGTCCCCTCCCCCCTGC